>JAZGTI010009192.1:0-19154 GCA_036877585.1 Botia kubotai | reverse complement strand
AGGTAGCAGAGGCAAAGCAGTAGAGTAATCGTAAAGCAGGCAGAAGTCGGGGCAGGCAGCAAACAATCAGAATCCAAAACACAATCCAAGGTCAATCCAAACAATCAACAGTGGTAAACAATCCAAATCAAGGGCTGACAGAGAACAATCGATAAACAGTAAACAGTCCAGATCATACACAAAAAAACCCAGCAGGGAAACAACAGGGAAACCCACTTAGAATTGACGCACGTGGCAAATCAAGACTTCGCAATAGATAGTGGTAAATGTACGGTTATAAAGGCAGCGGTGATGAGGAACAGGTGGCAAAAAGGAAATGATCAGTGGCAGGTAGGTTGCATTATGGGAAATATAGTTCGCCAGGAATCCAGTCAGTATTCTGAAGAGGGTTCCCTCTGGTGCCGTGACGTAAAGGAGGCTGGAGTCTCCACTGTAACAAGTATATTGGTAATTAAAAGATAATAAATAAAAATCTAGCTTTTTTAACAACTCCATAGCTCAAAATCTAAAGATTATTTTTATACAGAATAATTTCTTGTAGAAGCAGGCAGTATATCAAAATATAAATTTCATACTTTCTGGAAATGTGGACTGTGTTTGTGTTGCAATGTCTTTTAATAATAATGTCATAAATGGAATATATACCCAAACGCTTTAATAAAGATCATACTGTAAAATACGACATACCATAGGTAAAGTGAAAGCTACAAATGCTTAATGGAAAACACACACACAGGCAGGCATGCAGAAAGCACGCCTTTCCTCCAAGATGATTAAGACACAAGCCTGTAAGCTTAAATGAACTGATAACACCTGTTGTCCTCTGTCACAATGTCTGCTGAGACAAATATGTATGTGGGGGAGTCATATGTCTGGACATGCAGGAGAATTTCTGGCTGATATATTTACAGTGCCTTGCAAAAGTATTTATACCCCTTGAACTTTTTCACATTTTGTCACATTACAACCACAAACTTTGTTTTTGTTTTTTTATTGAGATTTTATGTGATAGACCAACACAAAGTAGCACAATTGTGAAGTGGAACGAAAATGATACATGTTTTTTTTTAATTTTATATAGATATAGTCCAACTGCATATGCAATGTCAGATTCATTGACATAGTATAAGAGAACGATTTGAGCAATTGACACAAATTTCATAATTTTTTGTTGTGACTGTTTGTGACTGATGTTACATACCAAGTTTCATGTACATCGGAAACGCCCGTAGGAGAAGTTAAAAAAAGTAATTTTTTAATATAATTTAAAATGGCCGACAGAAAGTAGCATTGACTTTGACAAATTTGATAGCGTAGTACTCTTCATGAGCCAGAGAATCTAACGAAAGAAGTTGCACAACAATATGTTATTGCAATTATAGGTTATAAGCATTTTCATAATTTTTTTTCACAATCTTTTGATGACTAGGTGACACTGGCCCCAAACTTTGCAGATCACCTCAGAATATGGTAATGATGAAACATATGAAGTTTCATAATGATATGCAATTTTGTTTGTTAAATACTGCATTTTATGACAAATATTAAAGTGACCCGTGTTGGGCTTTAGTTTAGTTGTGTTTTAATAAAGTTTGGTTTTAAATTAATCGCTGTCTGCAATTGGGTTCTTTTCCGTGCAAACCTGACAGAACACACCTGCCCCCACAGAACCCAGCAGACAGCGATTTTTTTTCTCTTTTTCTTTTCTTTGCTGTTTTTGTCTGTTTCTTTGTCTTTTAGATGTCATAACTCTTCTCCCGGTGTGGTGGCGTCAGACCGTCGCCAGGTCGCGCGCCTACGAGTTGCCCATTCCTCCCCAAGCAGGCCTCTCCCTCTTGGAGTATGCCCTGGAGGTTGACGAGCTTGACGAACCCATATCGTCATTCTTGTTTAATTGTTACTTCCTGGCAGGCCTCAACCATCCTCCTCCTCTTCAGAAGAGGGAGGATCTGGCCGACCTTCCATTCTGGGAGATGGTGGATGCTCTCCAACGGTCGCCTTGGTCGGGGCGTGCTCGTGGGGAGTGTTCACCCATCTTCCCAGAGGTCCGCCAGGGTCCTGAGTGAAGGGCAAGCGACTCGTGACCACAAATCAGAGTCCTACCATGTGTATCAAGTTTGGTGACCATATCTCAATCCCTTCATACATTCTGACATCCCATCGCAAATGTGAATACAAATTTTAACTTATGTTTGATAATTATTTTCATTCAGACTCCAGAAATTGTTTCAGCACTGGCATGGCTCTGATTGGTCAATAAACCTAGGACTAGTTTGCAGAAGTTTTGTGAAAAATTGAAAATGGCAGGAAAATTGATAATAATAAAAATTCTAACAATTACAATAGGGTTTCAGTCCTTTACACTTGAATACATAATAAAACTCCTAACAATTACACTTTTTAAAATAATAATAATAAAAATCCTAACAAATACAATAAGGTTTCAGCGCTTCATGCTTGAATTCCTAATGATATTAATAATAAAAATTCTGACAATTACAATAGGGTTTCAGCGTTTTGTGCTTGAACTCCTAATAATAAAAATATTAACAATTACAATAAGGTTTCAGCACTTCACGCTTGAACTCCTAATGATCCGTCTGAAAGAGAGGCATATACACGTTATACATATACATTGTACATATATTCGTGTCTTTGATTCACACACGCACATATGAGACATGATCTAAGATCAACTGTAGGATGGTTTCTAATTAAAATTTTATAAACGAGGCCCCTGGTCCCCTCAGATTTTTTTCAGCAGATGTGAGCACAACCTTGGCTTTGTAATGTGGAGTAAAAGGTCTAATAAAGTTAAATGAGCAATAATCACAATACAACATTGCTTCTTACAATCTTTTTCCATCCAAAAGCACAAGTCATATGCCACCCTGGATTTAAATTTTTAATTTTGCATTTAAAGCGAAATACTAAGATGACACAAAGTGTTTATGAGGGATTAGTCAATTGTTTTCCACCAGACATGGTATTTTGACCCAGGTATTACACAGACACATTTTTATGAATTGAGCTCTAAATCTGGACTATCTCCTTATGTCCCAAACTTTAATAGAAATCCAGGACAGCAACCTCAATCAAGTGCTAATCCATTCTGGGCAGTGGCAGGGATATCGCTGCCTGGGGAAGCTGAGATTTAGCAGCCATTGGATTTGCAGCGTTGGTTCTCGCCAGATGACATTTCATGACTCTTATACAAGACATACCAGTGAATGTTGGGATTGCCTTTACATAACAGTCCTTGGGTTGCTTTCATTTTCCCTAAACACAAACTAGTGTGCAAAGGAAACTGAGTAACAACAAGTGGTTCCAGATGGACAAAAGCTGTTTTGTCTTGTGCATCAATGTCTTTGGTCATTATGCTGCACTTGAAGAGGAAGGTCAAAATAGAAGCTTTTCTATTCTTCCTCATTTTGTGGCCAGGGTGTGGGAAACAATTCAGCTATAGTGGCAAGTTTAAAGAAGTTACAGGACAGTATGAATACAAACCAGTTATCATAATGGGGGTGGTTCCTGGGTATTAGCACACAACATCAGAAAAGGATGTTGGCTTGAGAAAGCCAAGTCCAAATGTTTGTTACAGTTTTAAAAGCTTTAGAATTTGAAGATGGAAGGATTGATGCTTGGGCCCTTCTATGTAGTTGTAAAGGTATTCCATGTGGGTACCAAGTTGTCTATAATATTCTTGTGTTAAGAATTTCCTTGAGTCCCTCCATCAATATAAAGTTACAGAATTTATTGTCAAACAGGTGAAAAAGTCACTTTGAAAAGTAAAAGCACAATTTCCCCAAGTTACAATTCAGAATGTGTGCAGAAACACATCTCAAAGAGATACAGCAACAGAGATGTAAAACCACAGACATTATAGTGGAAGAAAATTTGATTTATGATCTTGGCAGGTCTTAAAACAGGAGTATTCATGAATTAATGACTAATCCTCTTAATTCTATTCAATAACATGATTTATAAAGATCTCTGGGCTAAAATGCTGTCTAAAGTAAAACTCCCTATCTCACGTCTCTACTGATCCTGCTTTAGCTTTACTAATCATGTCCATGTCTTCTGCAGTGAGCTTAATAATGCACAGGGTGACTCCACAGTCATGGTGCTGTAATTGCAGCTACAGAATGCTGGACTAATCTGTGTTAAGCCTCAGTCCTAAATTCTGCACAGTCTGCCTATTTATATCTGCTGCGGCCCACATTGAATGCTCAACGCTTCTCTAGGCTAAAGGTCCTGGCCTGGTGTCTAAGTGGCGCCCCCTACAACCACAAACCTTTTTCACCCTATTTTCATGGCATACTTATTTATCTGTCCTACTGACCATGATTTATTTATAGAGGGTCTTGCTAAGGCAAGCATAACTACTACTATTGCTCATACTTTGGGTTAGAGATTTGAACAAATATAACATAAAACAAGTGTTTTTAGAGTGTAACTTTTCTTACACCATTTGTCCCTCAGACAAGAATAAAACCTTAAATCATACTGTTTGTTGAGGAATGACAAAAATGCTATTCATGTTCAAAGTGACCAGTTTTTGGAGGTGGCCTTTTTTTTAACCTACAAAGTACCCAGATCATCCTTGCAACCACATAGCTACACACTAGCAACCACTCAGAACATCATAGCAACTACCTGCCAATTTTAATTATGTTAGTAAATGTAATTAGGACACATACTGGAATCAAACCTGCCAATATGGTTTCAGCATGTCACTTTGTGACCCGGTAACTTTGCTTATTATTTTTTCAGATCCAAACAGTATTTTTAAATGCAAAGTTAGCTTTCGGGTTTTTAGAGCTATGCCCACATTGTTCTGGCTAAACACACCACAGTTTCATAAAATTTCCTGTGCTTCCCAGAAAAGAACTGGTCACTGGCTGGTCAATGCATGGCTTTCAAGGCTTAGGTAAACAGCCATTATTACTGTTTTATTTGGCTTTTACAGTGAGACACTGAAGAAGTCAATGTGTACAGCTGTATCAGAGACACAGGCCTAAAAAGAATTATGGAGCTTTTTCTTTCCAGTATCACCAAAGAAAAAAAAGTTATGAAAGACGCTCACAAATAAGTCATATGTAGTTATTTAGTAGTACACTTCAAAACTTTTTAAAGCATCACTATTACTAAGCATAGCTAAGTAGAGAGTGTAGTTTACAGAATAAAATATGAAATAGATTTAGGCCAAGTCTAATAGGGAAAAAATGTTAAAAAGCTTTCTTTCAGATTGTGGAAACTTGGATTTGACTTAAAAGGTCAAATGATATTTGACTAGCTCTGCCTTATCACCAGTATAATTTTTTTAGCATGACAGGGTTCCTCTTGAAGTATCTGCAAATCAATGTAAAAGGCATCTGCGGTCTGCAGTTTATGCAATGTGTGAGCACGACTTAAACCACACCTCAGTAATAAATATGATGATCAATTGTGAGCCCTGTTCAGACTTCCATATATGTTGTATTGCAACTTCCCTGACAGACAGCCAAACGATATGAGGAAGCATGTAAGTGTCAGACAATCACCTGGTCTGGAACATCATGGTTTAAATTTTTCCCAGTGGCCATGGTACCTATGAAGTCAAACACTCTCTGCACATCTGCCCAAAATGCAAATGTTTGTATTAATAACGTTATGTTTAAAGTGTCGAGATTTCTGGGAAGAAACACAGAGAACCCAATTGCAAGCAAAGGTGATGATTTATTATAACTCAGTTCAGTGCAGACAATGATGGTAGAGACAGTCACAAGACAAGGGATGAGAGTTCAGGTGGTAGTTCAGCGCAGACAGGGGTGATGGTGGTGGTGGTGGTGGGACCCCGGGAGGGTGACGGGCAGGGCAGGAGTATCGGCTGGAGGCAGGAACCGGAGGGAGACAGGTGAGTAGAGTAGTGAGCTGGTGGCGACGACCGACTCCGGAGCTAAGGGTATCTCCACGGACGAACAGGAAACAGTGAGTAGGAGCACTGAAAAAAACACACACAACAATGTGGACGGCCTGAAGCTTGGACTAGGCTAACTTCCAGACTGAGACTAGGACTGGAATAAAGAATTACAAACTCGATAAAACTAGACTAGACTAGACTAAGAGGTTTCTTAAGCAAATAATCTACAGAGTGGTCAGGAAATAAGAAACATTCATGACAGTCTGACAAAGAAGGGAACACACGAGGGAAATATAAAGAGAGGAGAATAAGCGATTCAACAGGTGAGAGTGATGATGAGTAAAACAAAACAGCTGGGACAAACGAGAGGGCGGGGTGACGCAGACAACGGAGCTCCGACAGAAAACAATACAAACCCGGCTGATTAGACCGGCGTCCTGACATAAAGGACATATCATATATCTTTGTATGATTTTCCAAAACATCATACTGTACTTTGTTCTTGCTTGAAATGTTTAAGCTTCAATGACAAAAGTGAAAAATTTTCTTCATTTAACAGGTATTATATTATTAAGTAACATCTACCCCACCAGTTCCCTATCAGGCCGGGGTGCTGCTATAAATTGTGAAAAAAAACTCGCAATTCATGGTTATCTAATAAACAGAAATTAAAAATATATTACATTACATTATTATGATATATTATTACATATCTTATTTAGTTATTTGGCATATCTAGCTAAACAGCATTACATTGTACATACATTGAACTGGAATAACCTAGCATTGTGTTGATGAAATGCCTAAGCCAGCTGTCAACCGTTTTTTCCCTTTTGGGATTCCCAGTCTGGTACCCAGTTTGGCAGTTAGTTTAGTTTCTGTTGTCTTGTCTTGTCCAAAGCTCCAGACCGTCCTTCCGTGTTTGTGTTTTGTGTTCCAGCACCCCTACTCACTGGTTTTTCCCCCAGTCCTTCGTGAGGTTGCTGTCTGTCCCGGAGCCTGCCGTCGCCTGCTCACCTCATCACTCTCCAGCCTCTCCCCTGGGTCTGGCCTCCGCGTCGTGGCCATTCATCAGCCTTACTCCTGTCCTGTCTCGTTATCCTCCCGAGGTCCCGCCATCATCGTCTCTGTCTGTGCCCGGCTGCCCATCTGACCCACCATCAAATTCTCTGTCTGTGCCCGGCTGCCCATCTGACCCACCATTATTGTCTCTGTCTGTGCCCGGCTGCCCACCTGATCCGCCATCGTCCGAAAAAAGTTTCCTCTGATTCCTTGGCTCTTGATGATTTCATGGCCATTTTGAATTTTTATGAAAAATGTCTGATTTGGCATGTAGCATGTAGAAACACTCAGGACAAAATGAATGTGTCGATACCTCTTAACTGCTTGTATAACATGTCTAGGAATTTTTTGGTGAGCAGGAAAAAATGGATATGAGGCTGTATCTTGGCAATGCTTTGGTGTATTGACATGAAACTTGGTATGTGTCATCACAGGCATGACTTGAGGTTTTGTCCAAGCGTATGAAAAATGGCTACTTCGCTTATAACTTTTGAATAATTTGTTAAATAATTATGAGAGTCTCTGTTTAGATTCCATCCATTCCAAGGCATGCTGAGTCAAACATGGAACATCTGACCTTGCCCATTTTCAATTTTCAATGATAGTATTCTCCCAGTCCACAGCATCTGAAAGACTTGTTCCATGCGGTCTGATGGTGGCGCTGTAGCAATAAAAGGCGTATATCTCGGATTTAATTTCCATCATGAAAACTTTTCTGCCATTTTAATTTTTTTGCATGACTTTGTGACCCAGTCCTAGGTTTTTTGCCTGACTGGAGCCAGAGATCTAATGCAGAAAATGGAGTATCAATAATTATCAAACGTTCATGTTTGTAATGGGAAGCCAAAACGTTCAAAGTGGGCAGGTTTTGATGACATATGGTCATCAAACTTGGTACACACACGTAGAAGACTCTTCTGTGGTCACATAAAAAAAAGGTGGTTGGCAACTTGATGGCCACGCAATGTTTGACACACAGACAAAATATTGATATTATTTCTTAGATCTTCTAATTCTAAACAACTTTGCCTTCAGAACCACTGCTGTCAGTTGAACTGCTCTTTACATATTTGAGAATAATTAAGAAACCTACTTTGCAAACTTTTCCTAGGATTTTCACTCAATATCAATAAAACAAGTGCAGTACAATTCTACGGACTCTCTAGGTCAATAGTTATCAATTAAATGTTTAACTTTTGAATTTGGAAGGGTGATTTAAAAAATAGGCATGACAAAGTGTACCAATAACTCTATATTTACTAAGCAAAACAAAAGAAGAAACTATGTGAGCTTGTGCATCTTCTGATTTGAAAGAAGCATGCAAAATGTTGTGCTGATCAGGCAATGTATATTAACATGTTAACAAGCTGTATTTCATGGTAACTTACCAGAATTTAGTGAGTGTTGTTTTTTTTTTATCTCTGTTTAAGGTGCTGATAGGCTTAATAATACATACCTATTTAAATCATAGAACCATGCATTTAATTTAGTGCCTAAAAACCCTGATAATGTCTGTGTTGTGACTAATATGTGTGTATTTTGTGTATATGGAACTTCATGTTCACAAATATTTTTAACGTGGAAAAAGGACATTCTGAGGTAGGATGCGTGGGCTGCAGTTCTATATTTCACATTTACATTTATTAATTTAGCAGAAACTTTTATCCAAAGCAACTTAGAGAGAGAGCATTTACAATTTTGCCCTAAGAACCAGCAAGCCTAGTCTACAGAGCTACAGTTCCAACGTTGTTTAACATTAACATTATCAAGGTTAAACATTAGAGCATTAAGGATTAGTTAGGTGTCTGCAAAACAGGTGTGTTTTTGGTTGTTTGTGATGGTCTCAGCAGTTTGGGTGTAGGCTTGGAGCTCATTCCACCAGGAAGGAACAGAATAGGTTAAGGTTGAAGAACTAAGTTGAGGTAGGAGGGGGGAGTTCTGGAGACTGCCCTAAAGAACAGGGTCAGAGATTTAAAATTAATGCAAGCAGCTACAGATCGAGTGGAGTGAGATCAAGAGGGTGGTAACATGGGCTCTCTTTGGTTAATTGAACATCAGATGTGCTGCAGCATTCTGGACAATTTGCAGGGGTTTGGTTGCATTGGCTGAAAGGCCAGCCAGAAATGCATTGCAATAGTCCTGCCTTGATATTACGAGTACTTGGACTAGAAGCTGTGTTGCAGGCTCAGACAGGAAATTGTCTGATTTTTCTAATGTTGTAGAGCACCTACAACATCTACAACCAAGAGATTACTGCAATGTAAGTACTTATTTTCAGCTGGTCATTAAACACCACCTGAGGTTCCTAGGTATAAGAGTTGATGATTCAAGTTGAACTGTGAACTTGTGTGATGGGTTGAGTTGATCTTTCATTTACATGACAGTAAATCATTTTAATTTATTTTATAAATACAACGCTTTCTTTTGTGACCTCAAACCAGTTTGTAGGATGCAGCAGTTACTTGCTTCATCTAATTTGCACTTACAAATTAGGCTTATTTCAATCTTTTGTAGTTTTTAAAATGTCTGCTGTAATTGAATTTAAATATGTTTTTATATGAAAGACAGGACATTCTGAGATAAAATGCAAAGTTTAATGAATATGTTTAATGAAAGAGGAAATTAGTCTCCGTTTTCCTGACACAAAAAGAACTGAGTTCTTTTGAAACATGGTTGAGACTAATACAGTGAGATGAAGGTCCTTCTTTTAAAATAATGCGCTCGAGTATGTTCGTGTGCAGTATGCATTTCAAAACTTTTGATTTTTTTTTTTATTTTTGACCATTTTAAAGATTTTTGCAATTATGTCTGAAACTAAAGTGGAGAACTTTTAAAATGCTGCAATAAATTTGTGTCCAAATACTGAACACAGGAGAACACAAATACCTAATAATAAATGCGGTTTCAGCGAGTAGGGACTAAACTATGATAGGGCTAAACTTTCCGAACATTTAGCAACTTTATAGGACTTTTCATTCTTTCGCATTGACCGGCAGCAGCTTTCCCGTACTAATACCTCTCTGTTCGCTATATTTGACACTGCATGCAAAGGAAGGAGGGAAGTTATATTGCCTATTGGCACCTGCTAACTTTAAACTTATCCTGCTAAAAGATAAAAAGTTAGTCTTGATTAGAAATAACATGACATGAGTAGGCTGACATTTACATGACATTTGCAGACTGTGCAAACTGAATAGAAAAGGCTTACCGCAAATTACATTTTATTTATTTAAAATACATTTTATTTGCTCAAATTCTGTAAATCAACATACTGTTTAAGAATTTGCTTTATTTAGGCTACGTTAATGTTAGTAAAAACGTCTCTCTTAATATGCTGAAGCTAACAGAATAACTAGCAACCAGAATACATTGACATTGCAATTGACTAATAGTTAAAAATAAACTTTTAGAAGAAGAATTTGTATTCCTTGTCCAGCTTCTCTTTAGTATGATACTTCCCCAAGTAAACCACATATTCTTGACCAAATTTTGGCAAGAGGATGTCATCCAATGTGCTGGCGCCACTGTTTTGACAGCCAAACTGGAAGAATCGATACGCTGCTTCGGCGAGTACTTTAATTGATATTCGACGGATATCAGTTCCACTGTGATAAAGGTCTATCCTTACTGATTGCACATTCCACCAATAAGAGCAAAGTGTGAAGGTTGAATTAGCAGACCAATAGCAAAAGGTCAAAAGAGGACAAATTGTTGGTCCTCATCTTGTTGCCGCATCTGTGACCAGGACAGCAAGTCTTTGGTGTATCGAAAGCCACAATATCCAGGGTAATGTCAGCATACCACCATGAAGGGTGAACCACATCCAACAGGAGTAACTGTCAGTGCAAGAGGAAACTATCTGAAAAGGATATCCGGATGCTAACTCAGACCTGCTAAAAACCAGCTGCCCAACTCACTACGGAATTAAATGTGCACCTCAACTCCCCTGTTTCCACCAAAACTGTTCTCTACAAAACTGTTTAGTTTTTAGAGCTCACTATAGCTAACATTTGATCTCTCGTGCCAATGCCAAACATCAGTTTCATTGGTGCCAGCAGTGGAAATCTTGGACTGTGAACAATGTGAAACATGTATTGTTCTCTGATGAATCCACCTTCACTGTCTTTCCCACATCCAGGAGAGTTACACTGTGGAGAAGCCCCAAAGAAGCTTACCACCCAGACTGCTGCATGCCCAGAGCGAAGCATGGGGGTGGATCAGTGATGGTTTGTTTTGCAATATCAGGCCCAGTACTTGTGGCCGTGTAACTGCCAAGGACAACTGAACCATTCAGGAGGACCATGTGCACCCAATGGTTCAAACATTGTACTTTGAAGGTAGTGTCGTGTATCAGGGTGATAATGCAGCAAAACACACAGCAAGACTGGTGACAAAGTTTGATGAACATAAAAATTAAGTTGAATATCTTCCATGGCCTGCACAGTCACCAGAGCTGAATATTATTGAGCCACTTTGGGGTGTTTTGGAGGAGCGAGTCAGAAAACTTTTTCCTTTACCAGCATCATGTAATAACCAGGCCACTGTTCTGCAAGAGGAGTGGTTCAAAATCCCTCTGGTCACTGTGCAGGACTTGTATCTCTCATTTCCATAACAAACTGATTCTGTATTGGCTGCAGGAGGAGGCCCTACACCATACTAAAAAATTGTTGTGGTCTAAAACCAGGTGTTCAGTTTCATTGTCCAATCCCTGTATATATATAGTTAATTAGAAGATGTATAATAATACAACTAAATAGGATTACTTGGTATGTAGTTGGATTATAAATATAAAGTTGACTGAACTGATGATTAATAGGGCTGCCCCCAACTAAGGATTTTCCTAGTCGACTGGTAGTTGTTCATTTCAGCCATGTAAATATGTACTTGGGAGGGTATTAGATAATTTGAGTTTCGAGGATGAGAAAGAATGTTGAATGGAGCATTGCTAACATTGTTCTACAGAGGAAAACTAAATCATACCTTGACAAAGCCTGTCTAAAAAGTGTATAATGGTTTAAAATTCTTTAGGTCTGGCATTCTCTAACACGATGATAAGTTTAACATGTTTTAGTGTATTGATAACATTTAAACATAGTCTAGCATAATCTTAACATGTTTTAGCATGATGCTAAAATATTTTACATGAAGCTAACACATTTTAACATTAATTGAGAATGATACAAGGACATTTTAGCATAACACTAAAACATTTTAACACGATGCTACTGTTTTCACATTATGCTAGCATATTTTAACATGCTAACATGGTTCAACATGAATCTAGCATTAATTAGCATGAGGCTGGCATGTTTTAATATCAATTAGCATGAATCTAGCACATTTTAGCGTGATTCTAGCACATTAACCACAATGCTAACATGTTTGTTTTTTATGCAAAGCTGCTTTGAAGCAATGTAACATTGTAAAAAGCGCTATATAAATAATATAATTATTAATAATTAATAAACTATTAATAATATAAATAAAATTGAATTGAATTGAATGCTAGCACATGTTAGCATAATTCTCATACAATGCTCAACAATAATTAGCATGATGTTAGCATGACTCAGCATGTGTGTCTGAATCAAAAGAGCCAACTCCCATGTCTGTGATATTCTGGTGCTGAGATATGGCTAATTCATCTTGGTTGCTAGGGTGCTCTAAATGGTTGCTATGGCATGGCTGTACAGTTTCCATGGTAATAATTAAAGACTACTTGACGCGTGACCGGAGAGCACATGGCAGATGTCAACAAAGCCGAAGCCATGTGCCTCCACATAGAATGAACACCCAGAGCGCGGGTCTGGACTCTGACTCCCGAAACCAAAACCAAGAACAGACAGGAAGAGTCGGAATCTAGCCACACGCTCTGACATAGAACACAAGACTGTGTCAGGATCCTGGCAAAACACGATCTCCTGACACTCACCCTGACACTCAAGTCAATGGGGTGGTTGCTAGGGTACTGTAACTGGCTTCTATGGTGTGGCTATGAAGTTGTAATGTCACCATTTCTTGCTGCTTGCTAAAACGAGCGATATGAGCCCACCCATAAGTCTGTATGACATTCTGATGCGGCGCTATGATGTATCAAAATTCAGACCATTGTCAAGACAACATAATGAGTTTTTAAATATAAATTAAGCACAGGCATAAAGCGATCTGCGTGACACCAGCAAAAATAATGATAATGAACATTAGAATGCCAAAGTACAAAGCCTATACATTATATAAAATAACTAAAAGAACTAAAAAATAAAGCAGCAAACACTACATCAATATAGACATTTATCTAACTCACATTACTATTTTTGTTCTCTGTTCTCAGTCTTTTAGATAAGGAACATTCTGAAATGCTTAACATGACATTTACCGGTTTGCTTTCATATTCTGGGCTCTTCTGCATTTCTGTATAGTATGCTTTATTTTGAAAGGGGTATCGTGAATCTTTCCATCTGGTCTAAATGGATTAAGTCACATTAAGAGTTTTAGGACAAGAGTTCACCTGCGGTGTCAGGAAGAAATGAGATTTGTGTCCCGTTCACAATGAACCGGCTCACCGCCTTTGAGAAGATGCGCGCTGATGCCGTGGATGTTCGAAGGGATGCAGTGCTTGTGCTTAGCAGATCTGGCAAGCTTAAAATAGCGTCATTTTGCCCACCATGTCTACACTTAGACAAACTTTGATGTGCTCCTAATAATAGGTCATATTTATCTAGCGAGCGCCATAATGTAAATAAGTGATGTTTGAGGTCAACTGTTGGGGGGAGCCCTTATGATAACTACAACATAACTCTCTCAGTGGTCTATAAGAGGGTAATGTATTCAGACTGCCTACTAAAACAGTATGCAACATTTAGTCAATTAACATGATACATGACAGGTATCATATTAAGCAAGATAAGCAGTTCTAGCTTACATGGAGATTAAGTTTAGAATGAAGATAACATTTTATGGGACCAGGGTATAAAGGATTTGCAATAATATCATAAAATATCTGAACATTGAATAATGAAAGAGAAAGGGGGACAAAGAAATTGGGAAATAGTAAGATCTTTAGGACTTAGATAATTATGCTATATTAACAATTTACAAAACCCTAAGCCAAGTTAAATGTCAGAAAAGAAAACCTTGGGAGAAACAAGGCTCAACCGGGAGGGCCAGTTCTCCTCTGGCATGTTAAAGCTGCAATTCGTAACGTTCTTGGATAAAGACAGAGAGCTGCTAACACTGATTTATTATTTTAAATTGATCTGTCAGGTCAGATGTTGTGACAAATGTCAGGTACTGAGTAATGCTACACACAGAGATGGCAACAGAAGCATAATGATACTAACTGCAGCTATTATATCACACTGCCTTGACTAGGCAGGGACCTAAAATGTAGAATCTAACTGAGCTGGAGGTAGGTAAGAAGATAACAGGAAGTTTAATAAAGACGTCCATCATATTCCCACTTATTTAGGGTGATCCAGGTTATGGATGTAATCTTCTTGAATTGGTATAAGGATGATCAAGTAGCTGACCCGGAAATGGGACTAGTGTTAGGTGAAACTGGAGTTTTTGTCTCAGTAGGCCTTTTACTTTGTTGATTTATAAACCATGTTATGGTTCCATCTGTGAAGTTACTGTGGTAATAGTTATTTTATTATAAACATATGATAATTTAGATGGAATTTTTATATATTTCCATATGGATTATAAAAAGATTGTAACTTAATACATAATATCTTTTTGCACATTCAGTCAAAGGTCTTGAATCCTGATAATTGTTGCTTGCGGCTTTATTTGACACTTATAACTGTACACACTTTTAAGCCTTTTCAGCAATAAATGAGCAAAAAACAATTCTCTGACAAGATAAAGCAGACAGATACTTCACTTTAAACTGCCATTTATTTATTGATTTTCACAAGTGTATTGACCTGAGTCAACAGTTATATTTATTGTGAATTGGCTTTTATCATGAAACACTATGAGAGTGATATTTTAAACTGCATTGACCTCAGTCAGTGTTTTTTTTTGTTATGCTTTTGCTTATTATTACTTATATTATTATAACTTTAGTAACTTATACTTCAAATACCTAACATAGGAAGGTATTGAATAACCTATAAAACTAATTAAATGTATTATTACTCTAGAGGCCTTGGCCTATTCAAAGGAAAATAATTTGACACACTCTTAACATACCATGTTTGTTTATATTTTAAGCAACCTTCGAGATTGTGTACCGAAGCAAAGTTCTTTAAGGGTAAGAAAGATTTTCCTTCAGCACATGGTTGTAATTACAGTTTTTGATTAGTTTATGCCATTTGCTACCTTTACCCAGACTAATAAGTGTATGTGTGTGTGTGTTTGTAGAACAGGGATGTCCAGGTCTTTTTCCTTCATTTACAGCTGAAGAGGGGGCTGTCAGAACAATTTAAATGGGGTTGTGGGGTGAAATTAAAGGTCTGGTTAATAGTTTCTCCACACACAGCTCACTCATTGATGTCTAATTTAGCAATTTGGATCAGATGACCCCTGCTGTCTGCTCTTTGTTTGCCACTCTGCTCATAAGACAGTTGTCCTTAATGAAGAATTGTCCTTAATACCCAATGCTGTTTCTGCCCTATTTCATTTAAGCTCACATTGAAGGGTGAGGAAGTGAGGGGCCATTAATAAAAATCTCTAAGAGGATTAGGGTCTGGCAGGAAGGATTTATTTTCTGCTTAGTAATATCTGCGAGTGGGCACAAGTACATCTGCATTATCACGAGTACAGCTCGGACGAACAGCTGATGTGGGTGGCACAGTAAATTTGTTTCTGTGTCACAATGTGGGGGTGTTTGGTGTGCTGTTGTGCTTGAGTGTTTGATGCTAGACGATTTTCTGTATTTCTAATCCTTTATCACTGGCAGTATTAACCCAGTAATTATAAAAGGGCAGTGAGAATAATGTTAAAGGTGCAACATTATGACTAAGGACAAATACGGGCTCAATTTACAAAAGGTTTGATGTGCATTTTATACTGCATGTGTAAACGCTTCTATATTAGAGGAAAATGCTAATACAATTATGCTAGAAATGAAACAGCTTGTGTTATGCTGGTTATCTTGTTATAAATGTATGGTAATAAAGGCTTTTATGAAAGGTATGATTCATTTAATTATTTATAATTTACATTAAGTATGCAAATAGGACAAGCTATATTATTCTTATTAGTGGTGCTTGCGAAGCAAAGCATCACAATTATAAGCCGACATACTTATGTTTTGTCATAGACCCATGAATGAGGTGTCAAACTGACCGACTTATTGAGGAAGGGTGTGCTATGACTTTTATAAGCGATCGAGTGCATACGAAAAAGTGGGCGAAAACATTCCATAGACTTAATATTGGCCTGTATTTTGTGACGTTATAGCTCTGCATCAGAATATCATAAAGACTTGGGGGTGGGCTCATATCATTTGGCTTAGTAAGTAGCAACACATGGTGACATTTTAACTCCATGCCCTAGCAACCAGTTACAGTACCCTAGCAACCACCCTATTGACTCCCATTTAAAAAGGTGAGAGGCATCAGAACATCATAGAGACAAGTGGGTGGCCTCTTTTGACTCAGACTGCCAAGTAGTCTTTAATAATTACCATGGAAACTGTTCATCCATGCCCTAGAAACCATTTAGAGCACCCTAGCAACCAACATTAATTAGCCATATATCAGCACCAGAACATCATAGAGACATGGGAGTTGTCTCTTTTGATTAACACACACATCAGTCTTTACCCTGGTTTTACCCTGTTAAATGTGTATCTACACCCAAGCAACCGTTTACTGTACTCTAGCAACCATATAATAAAATGAATAAGACATATCTCAGCATTAGAACACTGTAGAAATGTGGTAGAAACTTTAGGTTTGCCCTGGCAACTTCCTGACCACCCCTAGCAAATATTTATATCACCCTAGCAACCTCCTAAAATCATGAATAAGTCATATTTTAGTATATCCATCATGCTAAGTCATACTAACATCATGTTAATTCATATTAGCATCATGTTAAGTCATGCTAGCATCATGCTAAACATGTTAACATCATGCTAGCATCATGCTAAGTCATGCCAAATCATGTTAAAATCATGTTAGCATAATCTCAAACATGTTGTTGACACATACTGGCCCAAGTTTGGCAGGGCAAGCACCACTCACATTTTCTTCATATGATTACTATTTCAGATTACAGATTATTGATTTTCGTCAGATTATTATTATTTATTTTTTGTTTATGGTAAAACACTTATTTGCTTTATGTATTGGCCATAAGAAAACATGTTCAAGTAAAGTAAAAGACAAACAAACAGACTAAACAAAAGAGATCTGCCATGGTAGCCACAGTTTCTATAAAAATACCATAAATAAATCAGTTATGAATGGAAGAACATAGTAGATTAATGCATGATTTCTCTATTATTTGGTTTCATTTATGGCAGTTTTAAAGTAACAAATAAACTAGGACGTTTAGGTAATCATTTTTTATTATTATTATTACATTTTATTAGTATTAGGTAGATACAGTTGATTTTTTTCACTAACAAAATTTCCCAAACTCTAAAATCAGCATCATACTAAACAAAAGCAATGTTGTCCATCAACACTTTTGCTATTAGTCTCTCAAGTATATTGCTCACGTGATAATTCAAAAGTCACAATGTCACTTACATTCTGATGGTTTTCAGATATCAGTTTAACATTTCTATAGTTCCCCCTTTTGAAACTTCCTTAAACATCTTCCTAAACTGTAACTTCAAAGTTACCACATAAACTGTTTATTGTTCTTACTGCTAGGATGCATAAGCACTTTTAAATTAACTATTGAACATATCGACCTGAGAACAGATCAGTTCAGTAACAGAGGTGATAGACAGTAGATTCTAATGACATTAATATTGTTTTTAATTTTGTATTTATGTATCAAATCCATTAAACCAGTTGGTGACTTAGCTACACTTTAAACACAGAAAGGCATTAAATCCTTTCTGTATATCATGTGTATTAACATTTGGATTACTCCTATAGTGTCGCCTAACGGAGACACTATAATCTGTGAAGGATTTATTTCTATTTATACGTACATTATAAAGAGTGTCGTCTTTATCTCTCAATTGGATGTAAGGCTTGCGTAACCACCAGGAACACATTTCGTATAAAATGACAAATAATGCCCCCTGCTGGAAATCTGTTTCTATTGCAAGGCTTTACGATACGCACGTTAAATATGCCTATGTTTTTCCATTGTGAAGGTACACATGCGCACTGGGCGAACATAATACACCCGATAGCTTATAAAAGTCATAGCACGTTTTATATTAATAAGCCGTCAATTCAAGCCCTCTTTTGCGAGTCTACGACAAAACAACTCAAAACACACCTGTTTCGCAGACACCTGACCAATCCCTAATGCTCTGATTCTCTTTCCTACAAAAACAACCTCTGTTCATCCTGTCTCTAGTAACAGAATACAATATCCACTTGTAAATGTAGCTTGTAGACTCGGCTTGTTGGTTCTTAAGACAAAATGTTTAATGCTAAGTCGCTTTGGATAAAGGCTTCTGCTAAATAAATAAATGTAAATGGTGCGAGACGAATTACATAAAAGTTTGTCCAGCAAAGGAAGAGACAAAAGTCTTTTACTAGTACTAGCGATTCCTCCAAAATTCCTCTAAGAAAATCCAAAAAGTTTAAATTAAAAGAAAATTGTACTGAATAATAAGGCATACTTTAGCTTTTACACACTGAGTTATTGTCAATATCAGTATATTATAACACTGCGATGTTATAATATATACCCTATAACCCAACAGATACAGCATCACTTTTGTATATGAAGATATCTTCTTACATCATTCAGACCTGGAGGTCCTCATCCTAATAGGAAACCCACTTGTGTTCATTGCAGATAAAGCTTTCTTTGGACCACAACACTTGAAGTATCTTAGTCTAGCTCAGTCAAATATAAAAAGTCTGTCAGACATCCCATCAGAAAATCTTGCCTATTTGGAAGTCCTAGACCTTAGGGGAAGTGACATTCGCTCATTAGATGGATTAAGCAATTTCTATTTGCAAAAGCTAAGGAGTCTACAGCTAGACATGAATTTAATTGAGAGAATAAATGCAGGAGATTTAGAACCACTTCACAATGTGGT
>JAZGTI010009191.1:0-19156 GCA_036877585.1 Botia kubotai | reverse complement strand
TGTTAATCAGGTTTTATTCAGGTGTATATACACGCACATCTTTGTCTCATTAACTATCTACTGCAAATTGCTGTTTCTCGTCGTTTGTGTCTTTAAAAATCGTACAGTGTTTTGTGTATTTATTTATTTGTTTTCAGATGCTAATGAACTCAATTCGCCTTTTTATTTAGATTTCTGCTTCGTTTAGCCCTGAGAAATTAGCCTAATAGGCCACTTCCAAAATATGGCTCCAGTTAGCAAAACAAACCAGCGAAGCAAACACCCACCCCTGGAGTTAGTGCTGACAATGCTGGAGAACGGTGGGGGGAAAGAAGCAAGAAAACAACAGACAATCAAAGGCTGTTATTTTAATCTGCCCAACCCCAGAGATTAGTGGACCACATTGTTTTAATTGTTTTGGGGGGGCGCAATGGCCGCTCAGTGAAGGGAGATGCTTTGCCCAAATCTCCCAAGTTCAATAGTTTCAAAAACTTGAGACCCAGGACCCCCCTTTCTCTCCTTCATCCCAGTTAATCCAGGCTAATACCTTTCTTTCTATTGGCTAATGGCTGAAGGAAGCTGAAGTTAATGCCTCTTAAATAGTGGAAACGGAGCTGCGGAGAAACTAAACCGATGCTGGAAATACGAATGCAGCGCGCGCACAGCGTGGATCATTACAGGTTAAGGAAAATAACGGGACTAATTCATATTAGACATATTGCAGCGATATTTTTGGCCAGCTTCATCTGAAATTTGGATCGTATGAGAGTTACGCGTACTTTCTCTCATACTGTTGATCCTTGGACAGTTCGTTGGAAGCCCTAGGTAAGCGCTTAATAAAAATATGAAGAGTGTTGGCTATTTTTGTTACTGACGCGTTTCTGTTGTTTCCCAATGAATGTGTATTTTTGAACTACAATCTGAATATCAGTACTAATTCCAGATGTTTATGTCTTGTTCTCACAGCCATTAAAATGAATTCTGTGTACTTTTGTGGACCGAGAAGCGGCCCAGGGGCCTTTCCGTTGCAACGCGTCAACTCCTTATTTTATGACATTCACCAGCAGATGGCGCAGCAGCATCAGGTTCATTCAGCGGGCAGCTCGTCATCCCTGCAAACTTTCACGGTAGCGGAGCGTCTGGCAGGTAGGAATCGTACGAGACGCCCATGAAATAAACGAACAACAATAGTTCAAATTATACGTTTTTTTTAAAAGGTCTGATTTTTAAAATGAAAAAGTAAATAAATACGTATTATCAATATATAATAATTCATATATTATTTAATAAAAAGTCATAATTTCATAATAAATTCAATAAAATGAAAAATGACAAATTACTTTTATGTAAATAATATGTCATCTACATTTAGAGCTCATCCTTGAGGCGCGATATGGGAACCAACAAAAGCAGCGCCGCAGTCGCACGGCCTTCAGCGTGTCGCAGTTACAAGCACTCGAAAAGGCTTTTCAGCAAACGCAGTATCCAGATGTGGGCATGAGAGAGAGACTGGCCGTCTGCATTAACCTTCCAGAAGCCCGTATCCAGGTGAGAGCCACAGGAAGACCTGCTCAACCAGTAGCACACTTCTAAATATGAAATGATTATCATTTTTATTTGGAATATTGTAGGACGTGGATTCCTAAAACTAGCCTAAAACATTTTTGATTAACAGAACATGTTTTTTAGGTGTGGTTCAAAAACAGACGGGCCAAATTTCGAAAAGGTCAACGCTTTGCTCCCGTTCTCAAAGAGGAAAGCCTTGTGCATCGCTGTTCCAGCAAGCAAAGGAAAGAACAGACTAAGGACCATGAGAAAGTCTCCAATTCAAAACCTCAAACCTCGAATGGAGACAATGAGGTCAAGTCCACAATTTCATCCACAACAGACACTGTTTATATTCAGTCCCACCTGAGACCGCCCTCTTCTGCCGTTCTTCCATTCCTCACTGGAGAACATTACCAACAACCGATGACTACAACACTTGGCCTGTTGCCTGCAGGCCTTCCTTTTCCTCCTGCGTATTTACCCATAATGCAGCAGCAGCAGCACAGCATGGCTGTCAATCTCATGCCAATGGGAAAATGCAGCAATCTTATGCATTCAAAATCCATGATACATCACCACCTGGACGTGTAGCAGAACCACCAACCAAGAAGTCCCGCTGAGTCGGTTCTCCACATTAGGTCATACGCAGGGTAACACGCAGGTGTTCCTGTGTCCTTCCCCCAAAACAACACTGTAACACATTTGCTCTCAGAATAACTTGGGGGGAACATTTTGGATTTGGATCTTGTTCTTTAATGGAACAAAGCATTTTTGATTTTATTTGTCCAAACTACATGTTGATTAGAGCTTTGCTGAGAAAACCGTTATGTTGCACACATATTATGAGCACTTTGTAGATTGTTATGATGTTTAATTTTAGAATCTGAATATATGTAAACATGAAAAATGCCTTAAATAGGTCTGAATCGGTAGTGTTCCAAATTTACATTGTACTGAGTAGAGACACTGGAACTGATAAATGGTATGGATTGATTTTTAAAGAAGATAATTGTACCTAATCTTGGGATTTTCCATGAGCTTTCAGGTCTTCGAAATATTTTTTAATGTAATAAATCATTTTGACAAAAATTTTATGTTTCTTACTATGTTTTTAATTAGTATTATCATTTGAGTAGCAATAGCATACATTTGCAATTTTGTGTCCACGTTTATTTAAAGCTACAGTGAACGTATAGCCTCATCCATCAATTTTTTTAATGCAAAAAATGATAAACCTTTCATAATTTATGATTTAAGCCACAATTACCTGTCAGTGAACTATCCTGTGCTATGGGGTTGAAAAAGACTTTTTAAATATTAACATTTTGTACATTCTCCAAACATTGAATGAAATAGTTTTATTTTCAATTCCAGAAGAAACGCGAGAAAAGAACTTTCATACAAACGTTGACCTGGGTATGTTTCTTTCTACAGCAAAATAAATATAGCGTGAGCACACGTAGATTAAAACAATGGACTCATCAAAACATGGTTTTCACAATAATCTACGACCTGACACATAAATCTTATTAAGTTTACATTCTCCTTCGCGCTGAGTTAGTCCCGTCAACTGTTGATAGAGGGAAAATGTTAATTCTGACAGGGTTCTGCGGGTGTGTGCGCAATAATACAGCTGCGTATTCACCAATGAAGGTACGCAACTTTGCGAGCGTAGTCACAGCAATGGGAGGGTCGGGTGACGCCGGAGCTTCGATCACCGAGACTGTTGGCTTAAAGAGACAACAGCGAAGCCGGGCTAGTCTTCAGGAGAGAAATAATTCACTTTCACGACCGCAAATAAAGGACCATGTCGCGGCATACTACGTAGGGGATACACGCGCAGGTAAAACCACCATTGTTTTTCCTTCAGAAAACACACCGTCCCTTCATTTTAATCGAGAAGCTGGAAGGTGAGCTGCTAAACGGCTAATGTGATGTTCGTTTAGCCGGTGTGTTGCTAAGCTAGTGCATTTGTGCAGGATTATTGTCATGTTTGTCCAAGAATGCTTAAAGTTATTACTCTGGTTTTTCGGTATGTCTCCCTTTTCGTGCCCCGAAGGGGGATGTTTTACTTTAATGTAAATTAATATTCAGCAGGACGTGTACTGAGTTCATATTTGACGATTAAGCGAGGCAGTCATTAGTTTTAAGGTCGTTTCTAAACCACCAGACAAAAAACAGGCTCTTAAAACGGACCAAATGCATTTTATCACGACCTCCAGAACGATGGTTTGTCATTTAAATACGTGTTTTGGCTAGGCCATGACAGAAATTTAGATTTGAGACTTAAAAAGGCTGAACACATTTGATGGACGGATGAGATACACTTTCAGTGCCAAAATGGAAATGACAGTATTTATATTATAGCCCTAGTTAAAAAACGACCTTTTCTGCATCGCCATGGGCACATAATGCGTCACCAGCAAAAGGAACGCAAAAATAATCTGTGTAATTAAAAACAATTAAAACATTAAGCTCATGCGGATGTGCGAATGTGTTACGTGATGTCTGACAGATTAATGTAAACTATGTCCGATTCACTTTAATATGGATGAGTGCCCTAGTTGTAGTCAGTTATCAGGCTCAAAAGATGTCAGACAGCACACTAGAGGAGTATAAAACTGCATCTTGTTTCGCTAACAGCCTAAGCAAATTAGTATGGAAAATCACACGGTGCTTGAGGAAATAAACGACCAGGCGACTGTCTATCTATCTTTGTCTCAGGCCCAAATGAACGTCACATAAAAACCTAAATATCAAGCACAAACAAGATGAAAACAGTAGCTTCTCTTATTTGGCCATCACGGAAAGTAAGTCTCAGGTTTTACGGTCTCTTAACACTTGCATATTTCCTGTTTGGAAGCTAAAACTTGCGGTGCAGGTGATATTTGCTTAAATGATGACAAACCAATTCGGCTAAAACTTGGTTTATTTCCACGGCTGTTTAGTAGTTTTCCAGTGGAGTCAAGATGAAGGGGAAACAGATCGTTGGCTGGCTGTATTTCTTGTAGATGGGGTGGCAAGCGTTATTAGCCTGTGTTGTGTAATTACAGATTAATTTGAGATTATTAATTCGAGATTACTGCCGCGCTTGTTAAAGTTGAAGAGCTTTTTCATGGTTACGTTTGTTGGTTGTCTTTGAATTCATGTCTTATTCTGCTATACTCTTAAATTGTAATCAACAAAGTGAATTTCTTAAAATGTACTCAAACGTTGATAATCCGTTTACTGATTTAGTTGAACTGAACTAGTTTAAATAGACATGTAGAGAGAAATATACCATGTGAACAATATTTATGCACTGTTTCTATTCTACAGGAAAACCAACAGAAACCGTGCAGTCTGGTAATTAATTCTAAACCTTGTCTAATTGTTGCCTTGTGGCATAGTTTTTCATTTTACAATTGTATGAGCTGGTAATCTACGTTTAATGGGAGATAACAACCGGCTAGGTAACCAGGTAACCAGGCTAAAGTCATGTGTCACAGTATATGACTAATCAACCATGTTACTTGCTTTCCCAGCCTCGAGGTTAATTTACATTAGGATGTGTTATGTAGAGCAGCATTAGTATGCGTTATAAGTTTGGCCTGCTTGTTAAATGCCTTATGTAACACTCTGTATATTATTTCTGGGGATTTCTGTAGTAAAGCTACTGTCTTCATCTGTGTCATGAGTTTACGTGACACAGTATTATGTCATTGTGTCATTTCTGTCTTTTGCAGCATGTACGAAGCCAGCTGTAGTCTCATTATTACGAAATATACAGAAAATAAACAGAAAACAAGCTACAGTTGCAGACATCAGACTGTAAGTCTGTAAAAAAAAGATGAATTATGTCGACCGATTAAAAACAATCAGACTTTTAAAGGTCACGTATTGATTGTTAAATAAAACCTCAGCTAATTTGATTGGTGATGCTCTTGAGTCATTTGGTTTTCACAATTGTTTTTGCTCGGGCTAAAACATTTTCATTTCCAAAATCGAGGAAAATGAGCAGTGCATTAATCTAATGAGTTGCTGAATAAGCATCGTCGTGGATTTTGAAATGAAGTACTAAAAATCCCACCAAAAAGTGTTACAGATGTATTTTTTAGCTAAAATGATTGTATATTGCTCATCAGCTCTGGTCGGTATCCTCTTACAGCCAGTCTCAGGGCTGTTCCAATGTCAGGCAGCCATTGATCGGTTTAAGTGCATTTTCTGAAGGAAAGCACAGCCCGCATTACCTGACTTTATTTTCCATTTACATTACCAGCACTGCTGACCCTGGATGAGGTGGGGGGTGTAATAGAGATTTCTGACCTTCTACACTGCTTCCCCTCTCTATTATCAATTGTCAAAGATCCTGTTGGAATTGGAAACTGATACCAGCACTGTTACGCTTGTAATTCTCAACCATTCTGTTCCACACTTTGAAAATCGCATGACTTGGAGGCAGACCAGCAAAATCAGTTGGTGTAGTGTCATAAACTGGTTCGGTTTCATGATGCTGTTTCTTGCTTTGCCTATGTTATCCATTTAGTTCTCAGTGCTGTCTTCATAGGTGCTTTCTCATCATGTATATACATGCTATGTCTAGCATGCAGTACTTGCTGCATTGCTGTTATTGATTAGTGTTATCGGACCTTGAGGTAATCCAAAGATGGATTTCATCATTCACGTTGAGGACCAGGATTAGTGTCTGTGTTTGAGTGCATCCCATGATGCCTCAGCCCAGCTGCATGTGTTTGTGCATTTATTTGTAGAGAAGCACTCGCTTTAAAAATGGATGGCCTTAACTTGACTGAATGTGCATTCATCT
Source organism: Botia kubotai (assembly GCA_036877585.1). Classification (NCBI taxonomy): domain Eukaryota; kingdom Metazoa; phylum Chordata; class Actinopteri; order Cypriniformes; family Botiidae; genus Botia; species Botia kubotai. The sequence goes on along the minus strand of JAZGTI010009191.1, from coordinate 12,825 downwards.
TTTACTCACCCTCGTGTCATTTTCCAGTGTACTGTCCCTTTAAGAAGTTTAGCAGTTGCCATGTAAAGGTGATTCATGATCGTTTTTCCGATTCTAATTGATAATCATCTTCTCTTCTTAATGTCTTGTAGGTTTCCAGAGAAAAGCGGACCATACTGCTCGATCTGCTGGCGCTGTCTGAGTCTGCTTACAGCAGTGTTAGGACACAAAGAATGTTCATTGTACCACCTAAGATTGACATCCAGGAAACCATGAGGAGCACAAGGGGACGTCCACTGGTCGCTGTTTGCTTCCACTAGCTCGGATTGTGTATGTGTCGATGCTGAAGAGTTTGAGGGGGTGGATGTATGCGTGCGGGCGTGTGCGTCTGTATGTGTTCGTATGCTAGCGTAACCTGCCTGCTTCAGGCAGTGACATGCTACTCTGACGGCAACCGTACAGGAAAGTTCCCATCCACTGAAGGATTAATGCGAGGAGGACACGCTCGGTGATTCCTACTGCAGGAGTCATCGCTTTCTGCTCCTCCTGAAATCAGCAGTGTATAGATACTTTTAAAGCCCTTTGCCTGGTTTGTCATCTTGCCCTTGTCCCCACACATTCCCTGGTGGTTGTTTTGAAACCTCTCTGTTTTGCATGGCAGGGGAGTAACCGTGGAGAGGCCAGGGTATCATAAGCTTATGGATTTTGAAAAGAGAGGTGGAAAGGGGGAAACTGAGGACGGCAAAAGGATGTCCAAAACAGCCAGTGGTCGGACTGGACATGGCGGTCGGGGGACGGGGGCCAACTCTGGGGTCCTCATGGTCGGCCCCAACTTCAGGGTCGGGAAGAAGATAGGCTGTGGAAACTTTGGAGAACTGCGGCTGGGCAAGAACCTCTACACCAATGAATATGTGGCCATCAAACTGGTGAGAATTATCATGCAAAGAAAAGTATAGGGTTTCGCCCCGTTACAGTGTGTATTTTTCGTTGTTTACTTTATATTTTTAGCATGATTTTTGGGAAGAGAGATATCACCATTCAGAGCATCAGATCAACAGCAGCACACACTCAGTTATTTCTGTCTGGCCAAAATCTTAACTTATGGGTGCAGACGAGTAGAGAATGAAGTTGAAGTTGCAATATTGTGTCTGACCCACATATCAGTATTCATCCATTAAGTCCCTGCTTATAAATAATAATGGTACAATTTGTATAATGATGGTTATTATAATTGTAATTTTACAGATATCTTGCACAAAAAAAACGATTTTACTTTTCAGTTGCTGATTCAGGAGCAACATTGCAATAAATTTGGGGGTTCTAATGTTAGACTAGGCCGGTTTGTTTACTGCGATTCTCACAGGCCTCTAAATGCTGATAATAACTCCGTTTTTATAGTGGATATAATAAAATTGTGGAAAGGATATGTGTATTGTGTAATCCACAACATTCTGACTGAGCAGAAGATCAGCTGTCCCTCAGTGGTGCAACGCAAGTTTTTAAAGGCTGCTTGGGTAATGCTGTAATAAATGTAGCTAGTGTAACTTTGGAAACAAAACTGGGTAATAGCCGATCAGAAAGAGCACACAGTGCTTTACTGTTCAGCTCTTTCAGCAAGTACAGTATATCATTATGACTGTTTGTTGACACGCATTCAATTTTTTTTTATAATGAGTGAATTTTCAGGTTTTCATTTGCGAGAAAGATGATACCAATTACTTTTTAAATCGTGCTAACTTTGTCAGTGTGAGGTATGACATACTTTTTCCAAACCAAGTGAAATGAAAATGAACGTTACTGATGTACGATCGGAGCTGTTTTGGGCCACTTCGTCAAACGCTGCTTTGTTTTCTTAAGGTCAAGCTGTTCGTTTTTTGGAAGTGAAGTTTACACGCGCGCTCTCGAGTTAAGTGTTGACCGACCTTGCGGTAGATGATCGTTCTGACGTAACATCTCCTGACACACTCTGGGCTCAACGTTAGCCTCTAAAACATGAGTAAACATGACAAGGGCCTTTAAGGAAACGCGCATCCGTTAGCTGTTTTCTGTCTTTCTGGTTGCTTATCTCAGAGGTGTAAAACGATTTTACTGCCCTCGGGGACTCTGTCATAAAGAAACGAATTCTGTTTATTTTCACTCACACTTCTGCATTTGGCTTACAACACACAAACAAGGGATTTAAGAAAAGACGGTGACATTTTCAAACTGCACTGCACCCAAACAGAAGCTCAAAGTTCAGCGCTATTTAAAGTCCGCGTGTGTTTATTGTTTGATGGCACTTTTATAGGGATCATATTAGGCTGTTGATGGGAGGTGTTCTGGGAAATGGCTGTCGAGTAACTTGGCACCCTGAGAACAACATTGTCGTGGATAGCGTGTGCATACAGACACACTTCGCACCCCCCCGACCGGATCCTTCAGTAAAGGATATGATTATCTTTGCATTACTTGCGTCAAAGGCTTCATTATCTTTGCATCTTTAGCCGTTCAAAGCTTTCTTTAAGCCCAGCACTGCAATTATTTGCGTACGATGTTGGGTTGTGTCCGTGTGTTCCTGTACATTTAAAAAAAACGTTACGTTTAAAGCTAGTGCTAGTATAGCTACTGCTATACAGTGTAGCTACAAAAATCATTTGTTGAATGGTAGAATATTGAATCGTTTTTATTTAAATGCGATTTACATGCATTTTTACTGTAGAATACAAGATGAGTGTTTAATATTCCCCTGAGCTCTAGTGTCGTGATTCAAGAATATGCCGGACGTTTCTCTGCTGAAGCAAACACAGGCCCAGCGTTGCACGTTTGTTGTTCACTGAGCACCGAAACCTCAAGACACCCACAGTTCTCACCAGCTGCCTGCTGCTTATTTAAGTACCACAGGTTTTCTGTCAGTTATGCATTCTCACAGTGTGAATGTGACACACATCTGATAAGAGGCTGAAAATGAACCGTCATGATGTCAGTGTTTGCTTCACATATGCAGCAAGTTTAAGATGAGTTAAGAGTCACTTCCAGTCTGGGCCAATTTGGGCATGTTCACATTTTTCAGTGTCTCGCTCACGTAAGCCGAATTAGAACCGTATGAACTTCGTAGTGTAGTCACCACCAGACTAGTCCCATATGGACTTGCCTAGTGCTTGTTTTTTGTTATTTACCACAAATAATGTTTGCCTTGCCAATTAATAAACGCCGCCAACAGGTTCCCAGAGTTTTTAGTTCATTTTTTTGGTTTGTTTGTTCCTTGTTTTGCAGTGACTGCACCCAGGGCAAAGGTAAACTCCAGTGTTACTATGCTGTAACATGTGATCATAAATAAAAGAGGTACAGTTAGACTCCGCCCCCTGATGGAGTCACTGAGACAGCAAGAAAAGAGTAAAGAACAAATACAGCAGGAGAGAGAATACAGTTGATGAAGGGTTCTTTGTTCTCCGGTTCTTGTCGACACAGTGCTGCAGTCAGGCTGTGCTGAGAGGCTCTCCGGAGACCCAGAGCAGAGTGAAGGAGTGGAAACTAGTTTCTCGCTGTCTTCCTCACACACACACAAACACACACACACACACTAATACACACATTTACTTGAGTTGGGGATCCCAGTTGTGTAACACATGTATGACAGCTTCCAAAACAGCTACTATGTGGTAGTACAAAAACAAGGCTTGTGAGATCTTACATGTGGCTTCAGATATTAGTATAAGAAATCTATGATGCTTGATGATTGCCTCGTGTATTTCATTGCTCTCTCTCTGCATTATAAGTTGCAGGAGCCCCACCCATATACAGTCTTTCATTCTGCACTCTCATTCATTCATTTATCATTGTTGAGAGAGAGAGAGAGAGAGAGAGAGAGAGAGAGAGTTTGTGAACGTGAGAGAAGAATGTGTTTCCAGGATGTGCAGATAAATTGGCAGGCGTCTAGGTAAGAAGATTGGTTTTTGTCATGGTGTCCATTAGCACTTGTTTAATAATGAATTATTAGAGATCCAGTGATTGACAGCTCCAGTCACGTGACTTGACAGTAACCGGGCCCCTGAGATTACGAAATTCCCAGCCTTCTGTATCTTTTATCCCTTGACTGAGAAAGTATTGACTTCATAGTCAAGAATGCAAATTCGGATTGGCCCCTTAAATCAAAAACAATGATATGTAAAACATAATACATTTCCACCAGTTCCCAGTATATACCCAAATACTTCCCAGTCCTACATCCCCCTTGTTATCTGTGAGGGAAGTGGCGAGTCAATTTGATGTGATTTCCTTTTTACATTACATAACAGTAACAGTCTTTTCGTTTCATGTCCTAGACATATATTCACGTATGTTTTGTTTAAATATCTACTGATCTGGTCATAGAAGTTGATCGTAGACGTGTCCAGGCAAACCAGAGGAAGGATATGAAATGGGTTTCCTCTGACATCCTCTCAGCAAGCAGATGATTCATTAATCAGAGTAGTTAAGGCCAGTCACATCTGCTCCTCAACTGCGTTGCTGTGGAATCCTCTTTCATTTCCCTCGGGCTGGTCACAGTAGTGACGCTGGTACCAGCCCGTGTACCAGCGCCGCTGTTAGACATCTGCAGCTGTTCTCGCTCCATCTACGACTCTGAAATCTGATCTGATACTGAGAGGTTGAATTGGGTGGACACAGACAGCTGTTTCTGTCTTATCCAGACTCCTCGACACCTTTGCCTATAAAGACTTCAGTCTCATGGCTGTAGTTTTGTGCGTTACCGTTAGCTTTAAAGTTTTTAATGCATTTGAAATGCATGAATTTTCTTACGGTCTGGTTTTACTGTGCAGGATTCACATGCATGTTATTGTAAATGTTTGTTTAGGTAGTTTTTCATTAATGTAATAACCTTCTCTGCCTTTTTCCGCTGAGGTAATCAAGACTGTCGTATCATAGCATGACTTATGATCCAATCAGATCCTTCTGGATAAAAAGAAGTCACGCCCTGTTTTGTTCCTCACTGAATTTTTTTAATCATTTGAAAATACTCAGATTATAGGTGAATTGCATTTTTAATGTCATTTCATGTTGTCAAAGTGCTGATTTTCTAAAGCAGATTTATAAAGATTTCATATTTGCAAAAATGTACAAAATCATCATGCAGCGTTTCTAGAAATAACGTGCCACTTTGACATAAACCGAGATTTAATTTTTTTTAATAGCAACTCATTCTGTGGCCTGCTGGTTTTGCACAGACTGTCCTCTTCAGCCTGTGTCAGCAGGACTGATAATTCCACCTGGCTTTTCTAACACATCATCAAAACATCTACACAGTTGGCATAGCAGGTGCTCCATGTGCCCAGAAGTGCTGTCTTTTTTAGTTTGTGAGCATTTTTAAGGAAATGTTGTTTATGCACCTTTATCCTCAAGTCTCCTGTTTTCTTTAGCTGAGTCACGTTTGTATTAGTTAGCTCAAACTAATCTTAAGTCATCTGTTGATCTAGGTAATTTAGTTTTTTAGTGTTTTGATTTTGGCACATCATGTATGTGTATGGGGCTTGTTAACAGGGCGTAGGTTACATGTGACCCGAGTCACAGAAATTGTGGGGTATGTTAGGGCAGTGTGTGACTTAAGTGCACTTATATAATGGTTATAAAAGACTAACAATGTCTGATATGTCACTTTTACCAGGCTAATTGCAGTGAAGATAATGTGCGACGTTTAGGTTTGGCGTTAACATAATCAGTAACATTCTACAGGTGTTGAACATGTTTTTGTGTTAAGTTAATATAACGCAGCAGATGATCCGTTAGTTAACTCTGGTAACTCTTAAACTGGTTAGTTAACTCTGTTCAAACAGATACGGTTGCTTTTAGAATTGTGTATTTCATAATAACACAGGTGTAAAAGCACTGACATGACATATAAATGAGACCGTGGACTCTTGAATTATTCTTACGCAATGGATTTGCTCACTGTATCATCAGTTAAGCTTTTTAATAGCATTAAAGCCTCCGTTTGCATAATTGCTTTTCACGGTTGTCTCCTCGTACTTGCAGTTGTGTCATTTTGAGAGAAACACTCATGCTCAGAGCTCAGACAGAAGAGGAACAGATTTTGACCCGTCTGCGGTTTGACTGGTTCAAACCTACGTTTTTGTGTTTGATACACTTGTTTACAGTACAGAGATGTGTTATGCAAATAATTAAACGCGAGTGAAATCTGCTTTTCAAGTCTTAAGTCGCATGGTAATGAAGCTAATGTTTTTTTTAAGCAAACAAAATCAAAGTTACACAGTTATTAATAGTGTTGCTGGTCTCACTGTTTCTGGTCTGCTGTGTGCTGCAGTACAATGAACGAGTAGTTGCAGATTATTCAGAAGATCAAAGCCTCAGCCGTCCTGTTTAATGCAGTGATGTGCATTTGCATGAGCCGAAACTTTGCGTGTCAAAAGTTTGCATTGAATGCGCTACCTGATGCAGATTATTTCCATCTCATTAAACGGAAACCTGAAGGGAAGGCAAAGTTAACCTGAGGCAAAAATACAACAGTACAGTTTAACACAGTGGCTGTTAATACATACAGGAAGTGTATGTATACAACAATACAACTTTTTCTGCTCACCCGGTTGGGCCAGTGGCTCTGATTTGTTTGTTTTTTGCTCTGTCAATGTTTTCACACAGTTTTGCTTAAAAAATATTTTTAGTGCCAGATGTTTCTGTACAGAAAAGTTTACATTTACATTTATATTAATGTATTTGGCAGACATTTTTATCCAAAATGACTTGCTTTGCATTCAGGGTATACATTTTATCAGTGCATGTTTTCTCTGGGAATCGAACCCACAACCTTTGCGCTGCTAATGCAATGCCATACCAATTGAGATACAGGAACACAAAAAAATGACAAATGAATAAATTATTTTGCAGTAATAGCTGGTAATTATGCAGTAGTAATGTAACTTCATTTCATAGATTCATCAAAACACTTCTGTATGGTCGATGGCACATTATAAATCCTAAACTGTCTCACGCTGGCCCAAGGCCATCTGGCTCCTCATCCGTGTTGTTTTACACCTGTCAGGGCTCGACATGTGCTAACAGGTGAACTGTGAGACTTCCTGGTCTTTGGAGATGCTGGTTAGTTATTGTTCACTTCTGTAGTTCACAGGTTCTCAGTGCTGTGGTATAATCGGCTATTATGAGAAGTTATTTCTACCAGTTTTGATTGCATTTTCAGAAATGTTTCATTTTTAATTTTATACCTTACAATTGCGCCTCGCGTCAGTCTTTTTCTCCTCACTTACTCTGAGCTGTGAGATTTGAATGTACATTCTGGTGTGTTTAATCTGTCCCATGCCTGTGTCCCTCTTCCTGGAAGAGCTGTGTGTTACATCACAGCTCAGCAGATTTGCACCGCTGTGTCACCACATGAGCAGCTTTTAACCATTAGAACCCAGAGCCTTCTTACTCTGTCGTGTTATACCTAATCGAGCCATTAATCTGCTGATTTTAGACATCCGAGGCCATATACATTCTGTAACAAAGGGAAAAGGCTTGTTTGTTAAAGCTAGGTAATATATTTTAATGGCAGTTTAAACTTAAGCATTATTGTGCCCAGCTATACATTCAAGGTCCGTTCCTCAAGGGTATTTTAGTTTATGGTGGTCTCTCAGTTTACAGGTCACCCCTTTGTGGGATCAAACCCATCACTTTTGGATTACCACCCCAGAGCTTTAATCACAGGGCCTGTGTTAGACCATTAAGGTCATGTTTCTTTGACTTTGGTCTCAGGTATGCTCAAACATCTGCGGTCAGGTGGATGTTGCTACACCTTAAGCTCTGAGCTCTGAGCGCTGTGTGTTAACAGACTGTGGGAGATTGAGGCCAGGTTTCCGAACTCCAGCAGCTTTGTAACGTGACACCCAAGCTCGATCTTTGTTGAGCACTCGCTCTGTGTTCTCTGTTACAGACCATTAAGCACTGGAAAGTTTTTCCAGCAATCTCTCTAGAGTTTTATAAAGGGTTCAGGGATGGATTCCAATAGCAGAAAGAGAATGTGGGAAGATGATGGAACGGTCTCAGAGAACTGAGAACGCAGAGTTTGGCTGTGAGAACTGATATAGGCGAATTGTTGGCGTGTGCATCTTTTCTCTCCTCCCACTTCAGTTTTCAGCAGAGCACGTGTGTCATCTCTCTTCATACAGAATCGTCTTTAGTCTAATAAAGTTTAATTTCAGACTAGTTTAACATTTGTATTTGTTTGCGCATGGTCACAACCACGCTTGAGTGCGGATTCCTGTACACACTGGCTTCCGCTAGTAAAGGAAGTGACAACCAGATTTTACTTTTAAATTCACTTCTGAAAAATAGTGAAAACCAGATTTTGATTTACAGAACTGATAACAGACCCCACTGATTTTCTGATTAGCTGACATCCTGCGGTCGTTACAAAATGAGTTGTAAAATGGCTTTACTAAGGTGCCTCTGATAACAGTTGTTTATGTTTGTGTATTTGTTTGTGTGTATGTTTGGCGTCACTGATCATTTTCCCATAATTCTCTAATGCCTGGCCCTTCATTCTTTCTGTGTTTCAGGAGCCAATCAAAACTAAAGCGCCGCAGCTGCATTTGGAGTATAGATTTTATAAACAGCTGGGAAATTCAGGTAAGCGTCACAGCCTTTCCATATTGGCGTGTTATGTGGTTTCTGAAAAGCTGCCGCCCCTCTTCCTGTGTGAGATTTGAACGTCTCTCAGTTGTGCTGAGAATCATGGGGGCGGCGAGCACCAGCCTTTCATGTGGCTGCTTTAGCCATCCGCAGAAAACGACAGGGGAGAGGAGGGGCTATGAGATAGGATTGAGATTAAGAAGGATATTGGAGGTCAGGGGTCATCCTGGCGTGGGACTGGGTGGCATTACCAAAATCAAGTCATGGTATGCGTAATAGCAATACTAAAAATATTTTTCAGGATGTTTAAAGGTGCAGTATTTAATTTTTGCCTCTTTATCGCCATCTCTGTTTGAAACATAAAATTGCAGGTTATTTCATGTACTTTTTTTTTAACGTATATTGGAGTCAAATGTAGCCAAACTGACATTTCTGGGCTCAACAGCTCTAATTATAAATCATTATTATAGATGTACCACTGTGAATCAGGGTAAAATAAAGGAGATCGTGTTGAACAGTGATTTATCATGTATTTGCTCAATAACGTTTTTTTAACCTAAAAGTTACCGATTGTAGCTTTAATCATATAACCATATAGAAGTAACACTTTTTTGATAATCCAGTGAATAAAAAAAACGCGTAAATAAATACCTAAGGTACTTTGACTCATTTAATTGTTATTTGTTATTGTTTGGAACTTGATAAGCATGACCCAACAGCTAGCATGGTGTTGTTGCGTATGGGTCTGTTGCATGGTTTTCGGCATAACAAAACCCGTTTGCCGTCTCTCTGAGCAGCATGCTTAGTTCTCAAAGTTCTTATTTATTGCATAATGACTCATAATGTGTCTCCCTGTCCCGGATTGAAATGATCTCTTGCTTTATGAATGAGGTTATAATGGATTAAATCTCAATGCCATGTGGTCGGAGCGCTACACCCGACCGTTTTGATTGAAATTACCACACACTTTAGCGGAGCAAGAAGGCTGAACTTTGAGCCCTTTAAAAGCCCTTCAATGAAAAGGAGGAGCGGCTTGTACAAATCCTCAGTGCATCTATCCATTTGATCACTGGAGCGGAAGGGTGACTGGCATGTATCTAAAACAAGTGTAGCTCTTATTCACACTGATACATACACACCACCACCCAGCAATGCAATGATCTCATTCACTGAAAGCATGGCTCTTCAGAGCAGAGATCTGATCCCAGGCCAGCTTACTGGAGCCACTGCTGCGCCACTGCAACATTAATAACCCGTGAAAGTGTTGGCGAGCAGAGCAGGCCAGCTATATTTATAACTACAAGACTGTTCGCGGATCGCTTGCCATTATCGAATGTCCAGCACGTGACTGGTTCCTTTCGAGAAGAAAGAAGCCACATGCTATTGGGTTTAGCTTTTTGTTGTGATCCAGGTTTGATTGAAATTGAGATTTTTCTTAAAGCTTAAATGTAGGGTAGGCAATTTCTGAGAGGCTAGGAATAGCAAGCACCCTTTGTTTAAAACAATCTCCAAAGCCATGCCTCCTTCAATAGCACTTGGAGGTATGCAAATAATAGTTTGACAGGCAGATAGAACATCCTATCATTGCATTCGGACCAAATGCTATAACTGGACAAACATTTTATGGTTCTGTGCCTTAAACGGAAGGTAAATATATGAATATTTTTTGACCACTTGGTGATTACTGTCAGGATGTGAAGAGGAGTTCAACCAGCATAGCAAAAAATGTTCGGAAAAGATCGTTAGCGTGCCCTGAAGTAGGAAATGTATTTATTGAAACCTTGTGTCTGCTGCTGTGAAAAATTTCCCCTCACAATCCTGTAAAACAGATTTGGAGTTAAATATGTATTTATATAGTCTAACAAAATGACCATTTGCTCTGAAATGTCAGCTTATTTCTCTTGTTTTTTCGGTAATGTCAACACTTCACATTCTTTTATCTGGTTTTGTTGTATCCACTTTTGATGAAAGGATCTCAGATATAATTGCTAGATTGGTCAGGACAGAACTTAAGGGGTTTGATCCAGGTTTTCAAAGTTACATATAATGTCTTTGCTTTAAATTTTGCATCTAAAAATAAAGTTTTGAAGTTGGCTCTTCTTTTGTTTGCCTTTGGACCAAACGTATGACTTGTGGTTAAAGGATTCTTCCCCTGTGAGATCTTTCTTCTGCTGCGTGTAATTCATCTTGACCTTGGATTGAAGGTCTAAACCACAGGATACAGTCCCAGAACATTCTACAACTATATACCGGGATGGCCAGAAGACCACCAGGCATGAGATGTTCAGCTCTCAATCTATAAGAGGAGCCTTTCCTATATAAAACCACAATGGTAAAATATAATGGTTTTATGAGGAGAAGATATCCTGCAGAGAATCCTTTGCCATGATCTTCCACTGTGAGGCTTGTCTTAAGCCACTGAAGAACCTGTGCTTTAAACTCCCCCCCGCAGCTAAAGAGAAGTTGTAATTCTCCACTGGCCTGGAAAGAGTCCAGGTCATCTTAGAAGACCTCTTCAGGTCTCTTGTTGCGCCAATGTCCTCCTCCCTCTTTCTAACTGAGCTCCGTATTTTAAAGTTAGTGTTGCTTTTATCATAAGATCTATGTGTCTTAAATGTACCTTAAATGTCCTACAGTTTTCATGCGTCTGTGAATTATTTAAGGCGTTAAACTAACTATAAACTATCAATTCCTCCACTCACACGTGTGACTTGTTTTCAATAGATTGTTTATTATTTATGCGTATTTGCATAAACAATTTTAATCGTTTGCTCAGAGTGGTGTGAATATTGGCATTTCAGTTCGTTACTTTGAATTGCTAACATTTTAGAAAAAAAACGGGTCACGGCACCATCAAAAACTTTCCATGAACGCTACGCATGTTTATGCAGCAGACTGTATAAATTCCCGCTCGTCTTCTGCGTCACACAGGAACCTGTGCCGTTCAGACAAGATCACGTTTCAGTTCCTGATTATTCTCCACTGTCCGGCTAATGGAATCACGGTTTTGTTGGTCTCGGGCTGTGTGATGAATCTTTAATACGCAGCCTTCGCTCGGCCGGCACAGTCTGGAATGTGCGTCGAACTGACATTCCAGGGCATCTGCGATGAGTGGACATGTGTTGGATGAACAATGAGTTGTTGTTTGCTCTCGAGCTCCATTACTGATGCGAGCAAGTGGGGTTGTGAGACGTTGCAAAAAATGATCTTGTTTCAGTTTAGTGTTGCACAGAGACAGTTAAGAATGGTGTGCGATGTTAAAGAAAAACATACAAAGCAAGTGACTACACACATGATTAAAATAACACAGGCCTCATTTTATGTACTGCTGGTATAAATTTGGATGTGTTTCTTTTATAGTCCCGCTTTCTGGGTTGTGTTGTAATCATCCAGATATTTCTTGCCTTCTCTTTACGTTTGAACATTGAATAGTAATAACATGTGATGGTTCTTGTTTACAATTCAAGGAAGCGTTCCGGCCGGGCATGGTTGTAATTTTCTTTCCTCTGATTGCCGTGTTGGCGTTGGGTTTAAACTGGGGATCTGATGCTTTGATGAGTCAGCTTCCTGGCTGCACTCTTGCATTGGCCATATTTATCATCGTTGTGGTTTCCGTGCAGATCCGGCTGGCTAAAATGCAGGCAGGTGTGTGCGCGTTTTGCGCACCCACCCGTGGGAATGATGTTTGGCCCATCAGGTAAATCCTTTCATAATCCCCCCCCGGACCTGGGCTTTCCTCGGCTCGCTGTGTCTCATGTGTCTATGACCATTGGACGGCATCTTTGGAACTCCCGCACACACCCGGGATTTGGTACAAGTGACCCGGAATTGAATTGGAAACACTGGCCAAGGGCAGCATTTAAGAACTATGTGCTATGTGTCCTTGAGGTCTGTTTTGGAGAGGGCATCAAATGAAATATCCCTGCACAACACCTGTTATTTGTAAGATATTATTTGCTTTGACCTAAACGAGTGCTCTGTAACAGTGCAGAGTGTTTTGATGTGCTATGTATCATTAGAGGAGTCGTCGTGTCTGGGAAGCAAATGATATCAAAGCCATCGGCAGGCCTGCATGAGATCTGCACCCACAGAATTCCTCATGAAAACACTGCGTATTTCTACGGAATTATTCATAGCCTTCTATGTATACTCCTCCTCCAGGATGTGCATTTACAATGAAGCGATTGGCGGATAATTTGTTCAAAAGAAACTAGGAATTGAACCCATGAC
>JAZGTI010009189.1:0-19157 GCA_036877585.1 Botia kubotai | reverse complement strand
TAAAAATTTTGAATTTCATACACATCAACTAAAGAGGCATGTGGAAATAGATGATTTTAAAGGTCTCCTTTAAGTTGTTCAATTAATGATTGACAACCTGAAAGAGTCTAAATACTTTAGGTCCAGAACAGCATTATTACAATTTAAAAACATCACTGTCTTACCATTTAAACTGTTTGTGTAAAACATTTTAATGTAAAAATCTAGTTTGTGCTGTCTTTAAAATAAATGAACCCTTGGTTTCATATTTTCTTATATAATGCAAAGACATTCATACATGTTTAAGTGTGGCTTAAGTGTCTATACTGTCTGGGGCCACTACAACGTAACGTAACCTAACACAAAGCAACGCAACATAATCCTTCTCGTAAATTTTCCTCTTTGTCTGGTGTTTTGTCTTTCTTCCAGCGGTCCAGCGCGGTCGCATTCCTCCATCCCATGCGGGCATCAGTCCGGCCTCAATGGTCGGTGTGGGTGTTGAGGGTGGAGGGGCTCCGGGTATAGGTGGTGATTTTTTCAATGGTCAGCCTGTTTCTGAACTGATCTCTCAGCTGTTGAGAGCAGAGCCCTACCCCAACAGTCGCTATGGAGCCCAGTGTGGCCAGCAGCTCCCTGGAGCCAACAGCTCTGTCATGGGCATCGACAACATCTGTGAGCTGGCGGCCCGACTACTCTTCAGTACAATCGAGTGGGCCCGGAATATTCCTTATTTCCCTGACCTGCCTGTGTCAGAGCAGGTGGCCCTTCTTAGGCTCAGCTGGAGCGAACTGTTTATCCTGAATGCTGCCCAGTCGGCCCTGCCCCTCCACACTGCCCCCCTGTTAGCAGCTGCCGGGTTTCACTCCTCCCCCATGCCCGCCGACCGCGTCGTGTCCTTCATGGACCAGGTGCGGGTCTTTCAGGACCAGGTGGACAAGCTGACACGACTGCAGGTGGATTCTGCTGAATACAGCTGTCTAAAAGCCATCGCTCTATTCTCGCCGGGTGAGTGATTAACCCTTAATATGAAATATATTTCATATTAATAATATTAATAATATAACTTACTGTATGCCCAGTTACTATTGCTAGCCCTAAGCTCCATACTTTGGCATGTATAACTTAACACTTAACACTTAAATTAGTTTTTTGAGAGTAGCTGTCCTATCACTTTTCTAAGCAATGTTAATTTTTTTTAACCTAGCATTCAATAAAATGGGTGAAAATACCCCACAGATTTATATTGAAAGTGGGACCTGAGTCATATCTAGGAACCAGAAAATCATAGAAAGTTGGAGGTGGGCTAGTCAAAAAAGTAATTACATAACCCACCTAGGACACCTTAGTAACCGCATAGTAATGCCCTGGCAACTGCCCACTACAACTCTACATTGTAGCAGCTCATTTTCTGCACAGCTAAGCACCACTTCATTCTTTTTCCAAAAATGCAAATATTCTAGTATAATTTTGACTACCATACAACCAAACTCTAGTCTGTACCCTGTTTTGTTAAAAAACAGCTCAATTAGTTTCTCTTTAGGAAGCCTGTCTCTTTCAAAGAGGAAACGCCATTGTCAAATGTACAAGCTATACTGATTCCCTCCAACAGCTGTGTTGTGAACTAGTGTGTTTCCTGCAGATGCATGTGGCCTGTCAGACCCGGCACACATCGAAAGCCTGCAGGAAAAGGCTCAGGTGGCCCTGACCGAGTATGAGCGCATGCAGTATCCGGGTCAGCCCCAGCGCTTCGGCAGACTTCTTCTCCGACTGCCCGCCCTGAGAGCTGTGCCCGCCAACCTCATCTCTCAGCTCTTTTTCATGAGGCTGGTTGGCAAGACGCCCATCGAAACACTTATCCGGGACATGCAGCTCTCCGGAAGCTCCATCAGCTGGCCGTATGCGCCGGGACAGTAGATTAACAATTGGAGGGCTTTGTTTCCCATGTCCCATCTCAGGCTTTTTTCCCATGATTCCACATTAATTGCGTGGAAGATTTTGGTTTTGTGTTTTGGGTCTTGTTGGTCTTGTATTTACAGAATAACTAAAAGATGACTGGACGTCATGTTCCTATGCAGTTTATCTGAGCCACGACAGCTTACATCAGCCTCAACAAATTAGCATATGTGGGTTTTGTGTGCTGACATGTGACACTCATCCAAAGTGTTTAAAATACCTTCTTACTGAGAGCTATAGTGAACTATTTTAAAGTAGTGTAGGTATACATTAAGAATCTTTATAAATACTGCAATTCAGAGACCGAAAGGTTGGGATATATATACCATATACTTGAAAAATCAGTGGTGAACAGTGTTTAAAATGGAACACTAGCATACTGCTAGTACTAGCATACTAGCATACTGTACTGTACTGCTTATTGCATACTACTTTTTGAATATGTGAAACTGTATGCAATATGCAGCCGTGTATGCTTCAAAATGTAGAATGCTACATTGTTGTCGCAGGACTGTATTATGTTGCATGTTTACCATGGTGTTCAGATATCATTTCAGAAATAAACATGGTAAACATTTTACATTTTGAATTCAAGTTTGTGTGAACTGATCAAATAATGAGACCGTAAAGAGATTGTGGCAGATTTTCCTCCAGATTTTTCACTATGCGCTACAAGAAGGTAAAGTGAATCATTGTGGGATACAGTATTCTGCATAGTGTGCTTTGGCTGCATACTGCACATTTTGGTGAATGTAGAAGGTCACCAGAAAATCTGCATATGTAAAATTTGAACACTATGCGTAGTATACATGCTATATATTACAGAAATAGTAATAGGAGTATTGTTTAATGCTATTCTAAGTGTTTTTTGATTGTCTTGTTTTAAGCAGTTCTATACACTTTTTACTAAGGGTAAAGAAATGGTGTAAAGTTTTACATTACATTGACTGTTGAAAGTATCAAATATTTTTGCATACTTGAAAAAATGATTCACTAACATACAAGCTCTTATGTAAGTCAATTTGTAACCAAACCTGCATTTTCATGAGTATATTGATTACAAAATCAAATACATTGCAAACAAAATAAAATTATATTTGCTCAAGCTTTCACAAGCACTTTGTATTAGTTAAGTATTAGTTTTGTATTAGTTGTGATCTCAAGCACATGGTAAGTAATAACATATTCACAGGTTTATAATATAGGCAAAACCATTACTAGAATTTGTAGGATCTATGCCAAGTATCAAGACGATTTTAAAATGATTCATTATACATACACGTTTGATTTTTGGACAAAAGTTAAATTTATATGCTAAACTTTTCCACGTTTCCCCTAAGATTAGAGACCTTTTATCTTCATTGCAATTATCTGCAATTCCCCTGATTATTTAAGTTATTCATTGTACAAATTTTATAATATAAAATAAAACTGGTGTTTTGTTTAGCCTAACAGCTCTTTGTTTTTTGCTCTATTCAGATGTAATATGAGCTGCGAGCATAATCTTACATCGTATAGAAAAAGCAGAAAATTCAAATATCTCTTACAGCACACATACGTTGTACATGCATGTTTCTGACACTACAAAGAAAACCCTTCAGTCGCCCAAATTTGTTAAACGTAGGTTATTAAAAAGGCACACAGCTTTCTCTGCTGGTGAGTAAGTGCTGGTGCATGTCTAAATCACAATTAAATCACTGTCATCATCTATAGTCGCAAGTGTGTCCGAGAAAATGTCACATCATCATTGACATATTCCCAGCTGATAAAACTGAGTAAATAAATTTATGAACTCGATACATTATATATAAGTAAACTAGAAAGCAAACTGCAGGCAGGGTGTGTAGTGCAGCCCAACCCCTACATGACACAAAGGGGAGGAACCACACGGACACTATTATCAGTAAAAATCACTCAAATAATCGCTCGAGAGCCTAAATAGGAAATTAAAAGAGTACCTTTCGTCCCGAAAATGTCGTACATACCCGGACAGCCCGTCACAGCTGTTGTGGTGAGTTTGTATGAGTCTCAGAAAGTTTTAGCGAGTGAAGTTATGCTACACTAGCTTCAGTAATACACGTTGCTTTGTGCTCCTTGTTTCATTGTACGTTGTACGGGCTTATTTGATCACATTTAACTAAGACAGCTGTTAAATTACACGCGACATTCGCTGCAAAACGAAACTACGATATGCCAGGGCAGTTTATTTAAGTGGTTTGACTTTAAGATAACAGTTTAGTGTACAGAAAATGTTAGCATGTTAGGCTAACGTTAGCAGGAGTTAAGAATATTTGTTATAATAATTGTTACATATATAATTGTTTAATATTTTGCTTTTAATTATAGCACGTAAGTTCCGTTATTTTCGGTGTTTATAAACTTGGTATTAATATAAGCGACAGATAACTAACAAACAAAAGTTTTATAAACAGAGCAGCAGATAAGGGAAAGGGTGTTGATTAAAACGATCACCACATTCTTAAATAAACGTAATTTTGGGAGCTTAAAGGTTTAGTTATAAATGTGTTTAAGCGACTCTTACGTCACTTAGGTGTGCGCTCAACAGGTGTGGCTCATATTCTGCAGGTAGTGCTTCCATATAAGGCCATAAACAGCTGACGTTAAAATCATAGTGTGCTCACTAGGTTTACGTGACGTAGTGTGTGCTTCATGACATACAGGCTAATTTATATTTTGATTTTCTTTATTTCAGCAACGAATTGAAATTCACAAACTAAGGGATGGTGATAATTTAATATTGGGATTTAGCATTGGAGGCGGAATCGATCAGGATTCGAACCAGAATCCGTTCTCTGAAGACAAAACAGATAAGGTGAAGTACAGAAAGGAATATTCTGTCCTTACAAACAAAGGAGGAAAAGACCATGTTTAGTCAAGTAGTTTACATTTAGAGTCAGGCATTTTGCATTATGTTGTGGTTGTAACCTTAGGTTAAGGTCGGTGATAATAAAACCCTTGTAACTTATGTCACAGGGAATCTATGTGACACGCGTTTCTCCAGGTGGACCAGCAGAGGTGGCCGGCCTCAGGATGGGAGACAAAATCATGCAGGTAAGAGACCCAAACCTGTCAGCCATAATATTAGTATCAACTGTGATGCAATTATGCAGATCATCAATGATGCATAATTTTGTCCAAAAGACAAAACGGATCCTGATTTTACAAAGAGATCCTCCACTAGAGGACAGTGTGGTATAATTATCATGTTATCTCTCTAGAACAGGGATGGGCAAACTCACCTGCCTGTAGCCTTCAAGTGACCCTGATTTGCAGGTTCAGGTGTGTTTGACTAGGTTTGGAGCTAAACTCTGCAGGACACTGTCGCTCCAGGATCAACTTTGCCCATTCATGCTCTAAAATGAGAATGTCCTTCCCTCTAATACCAGCATCTAGCTGGAGTCGAGCTATAGCAAGTAGCACATTTTGGTTCATAGCTGTCATGTAAACTGAGGTCTGTTTAAACTGTAGGGATACCTTAACATTTCCTACTCCACTTTCCTGTTCAGATAGGAAATCAGTTTCAGCAGGAAATCTTTAAGATTTATTGATCTTTGACACACTGGTGATTACCACAAACAATAGATTTACCTCCCCCATCAGGTTGTGAAAATCAACAAAAATGAAGGCACAGTGGAAGCCTGTTAAACTTGCTTTAGTTGGTCTTAACATGAAGTCTATTTATCACTACTTCGTAGTCTCAATGCTTGCTTGATGAATTTAGTTTTGATTCATATTAATGTTGCACCAGAGTCTGTTGAGGAAACACTGCTGTTTCTCAGTACTGCATGTGACACTAAACCCTGACCTGAATTGACTTCAGTTTTATGAATGTGTGTGTGAATGTTTTCAAAATAGCCAATAACCTATATGAAAATAATGTATATGACCCTAGTCTATAAATAAGATGATCATCAGTAAAATAAAGCTACTGTATACATTTACTGTGTTGTCTTGACTAACTCATTACATATCTTAAAAGTGAATTATCATGAATATAATTAATTAGTATAAAATGTCTGTGTTTAACTCGCTTTTGGTTGCTGTGAATGTTGATAACAGGTGAATGGGTGGGACATGACAATGGTCACGCACGATCAGGCCCGAAAAAGGCTCACTAAGAAGAATGAAGACGTGGTTAGACTCCTCGTCACTAGAAAATCCCTGGAGAATGTGGTTAGACAGTCCATGATGCAACACTAATGCAGATCTCATATACACAAATTAGAGCAAATGAATGTTGTTATTGGTTAATCACGTGTTTAAGGCATGTTGTTTTAACTAATAAAAAATAAAACAGCTTCTCTCGGCCAAAGAGTGATGACAAGAAACCCTTTCAGACTCTCAGTGTGGATAAACAAGAACTTAATCACCTCCGTTTATTATGATTTTGATGTATTGAACTCTTACCAGCACCAGTATATGAATGTGAGGCAGGTCTATGTTGACAGAAATCTTCAGAAATAACAAATGCGTTGTATGCATTCCATAATTTGCATTACTAATTTCATATATGCTGTTAAAGCATTGCTTCAGAAACTGCAGGTTATTTTAGTAACGTTTTAAGGTAACATCAGTACTACATGCTTCCATACTCTGTAAAAATACTCCCAAATGTATTGTGGACTGTGTAAACTTTAGATCATTTCATTTATACGTGTCCACCTCATTTCTGATCATCTAAGCATACATTAAATTGCCTGTTAATAGAATGTTCAGCATCAAATAATGCAGGAAACTTGGCTGTCAGAAATGGCTGTCAGAACACACAACTGTATTTATATGACCACTAATTTTGCTTTTATTTTGTTGGATAGTTTTTTAATTTTGTAACACTTTATCATTCTGTTTTGTATTTAATTAATGTTAGCCACAGCCTAATATTAGCCTAATGGTGCCATTAAAATATCACCCTCTGATCATTAACATTTTAAAGGTGATCAGCCTCATTTGTATTGGCACCTGTATTCCCGCAAGGCACAATAATACTGCAATTTTGTATTTAGTAATACTAATGTTTTCTTTGTCAGCTCTCCTACACTGTTGTGTTTGAAGATGTTTTTGTTACAGATTTTTTGGCATTTGATTGTACGAAAATATATATATTTTCACTTTAATGAATAAAAGCTCTTTTAGCACATGGTTTGTGAGTATTAGTACTAGTAAACATTTGGGTTTAGAATAAGAGGACAGTTTAGCTCTTGACTGGCCTTTTTTATCAGAGCACGGTAAAGCTGTGTCTTCACATTAGGCTTAAAGTAGTGAAGTGACATTTTGAAGTAACAAATCTATTTCCTGACCTTTTGCTGTTTGTTCAGGCAGTTTTGTACTTCAACATACTTTCATCTCTTTAATGTTCACAGGTAAAGGTGACCATTTGAGCAGGTAGCTGATAATACAACTTAAAATGTGCTCTTAAAGTAGAGCTATAGAGTAACACAACATTAAACTCTAGTTTTAGATTATAATACTTTGATACATTTTTATTTAGACACATATATCAAAAATACATATTTATTAAGTTATGAAACTAAAATAAATCCAGACAGTCATGTTAAACAAGTGCTTTGAACATAGATTGTTTCAATGGAGCTAAATAGGAAAAGTATGCAGAGCTCCAGGGAAAATATTTGTAAAAGAGAATAATTGGAATCAGGTTTGCTTTTGATCTTTCCTGGAAGCAACATACAGTTTGGACTATAACATACCTTCGCTAAAGTGCAAGATGAGGAAAGAGATTTCAGAGAGCTTTAGAAGAAAAGCTGTTGAAATGGAAAGAATTAGATATTAAAAATATTTTGAATGAGTTTGAACGACCACTACAGTCATGCACAGTTTTTAATAGAAGCATATCAGCTTCTGATTAAAGCATTGTGTGCTGTATAAATCATAAAGATGTTACAACAGTTAACCATTTTGGCAAAGGTATAAAGTACAGTAGATTAAGGGGCGGAAATGTTGTATTTTAGCATGAAGTCCTGACATAAACCACAATAAAATGTAATAAATTGTAATATTCTTTTTTATATGTTATGACTTTTCTTTGATACATAGTTTAATATTTAATAGTATATGATTATAATAATTTCTTGGCTTCTTATCTCAGTTTCAGCATGTCTGGTAAAATAATATAAATGGAGACTGTAACACCTGTTGAACAATGATTTCTGTGTACAAGGTGGTTTTTTGCTAAACCTGGCAACACTGCGTTTCTGATACAAGATTGTTTTACATCTCAAAAATATAAAATTGAAGATAAATGTCTATCATATCCAAAAAAATAACCATAAATTTTGTTTTGATGAATCAACCAAAATGTCATATCATACAATCATCTAAGTCATATAAGTCTGAAGTAACCAATAGTTTTGTTATTTAGGATTGTTATTGCATAGCAAATAATTTATGATGACTACACTGTATTTCACTGTAGTAAGCTTAAAGCTTTCGTAATTGTATCAACTGTGTCTTTTTGACTTAATGTTCCATGTATTTCATGCCTGTTTTTGAGCAGCTGAAAGTGTAATTAGAGTAGCTAAATGTAGAACATGTATGCAACATACCACCCACACTCTGGCAGGCCCATTGTGTTACCATAGTGATGCGGCTACTGTCACCTTTCAAAAATGTGCTCTTTTATGTTCAAGCCATGTTTCAGATTTTCATAAACCCTGGAGAACTGAAAAGGCTATATCACTAAAGCATATAGCCTTGTGTTATAAAGCTCTGTGCTAAATCTCTCTTAAATAATATTTAAGTTACATTGTGAGCCAAATGTTGTATATGATGAGGTCATAATTATGTTTGCTTTTTAATAAGTGCTTGAGATGATCTCCGAGCTAAAATACATGAAATTATAAATTAATCCATTTTGCAAAATTGAATGTCCTAGCCAACCAAATATAACCACACTGCACATTTTGTTGTATTTTGCAACTTTCTTAATTGTTCCTGGTCATTTTTATCAACCACTCAGTTAACATTAAACTAATATGAGATAATATAAAGGCTTTTAAGTGGTTGGATTAATACACAGAGATTTTGGTTGGAATGTTAATTTCTCAATACCCCAGTAGAAATTTTATTCCAGAAACAAAAATGGTGATTCTAAACCTGGATCTGGAACCTTTCCCATTTGTGTAAATCATGTTTATGAATAATTATGATTCATGAATTAAATTAACATATAAGTACTTATCTATTTCTAACAATAAGGTCTCATTCCTTTTCATACCATATAGAAAATTCATCCAGTCCTTCATGAAAATCCATGAATGCAAACACAAATATACCCAAACTTAAACCTTTAACCCTTAATCACTGCATGTATTTGGAAGCTTATTGAATTACAGAATGCTCAAAGGTTCCTTGGAGAAATCTGAAGTCAAAAGAGTTTGTACAGTAGAACAGGCCTAAGACACTGTGTAGGTGGGTGAGTGGGTGGATCGGACTAGAAGGTCATAAACACACACACACACACACACTACAGAGCTGAGAGCTGGACCCTAACAAGTGCTCAGGCAGGCATGTTGTCATGGTAATGAGAAATGCAGGATGTTTGGCTCTTGTCCATAGTACTACAATGCAACAAGGCACATGGATTACATTTTATTTTAAAATATTTTTTATATATAATACTTTAGATACTGTAAAATGACATTGTGTGGCTGATGTTCAACATGCCATAATGAATACCTTATTATAAACACTCAGCGGGTGTCCATGCATCCACTCAGTATTAAACACCTCCCCCAATGAGACTTTATTAACGTGTTGATTCTTTGCGCTATCGGGCAAACAGATCGTTATTCCTCGCAGAGGAAGGATCCTTAACCCCCTCTTCCCACGCAAAAATCACTTTCGAGGCGTTTCTCGGTGGTTTTTAATTTATTTCTGGCTTGCGGGTTGGTAGTGACCAACCGCGCACAATAACGCGCAATCTTCAGTCATAGTAGCTCGTCTGCAGCGCGTAGTGTTACCATTACGCACAGAAGAACACGAATTAAAAAGTACTGCTGTTACGGAAGGGTAAGTGTAATTATATGTGTTTTTAATGGAAATTATATATATACTCTAATTTAAAAACTTTCAGAAAGGCACAATATTGCAACTTGGCAACGATAGCTGAGGATTTAAACTGGCAACAACATGGGCTTTTTACAGCGGAGAGCATTCATTTAATTTGAATTTCTTAATAATGTTAATGAAATGCTATGACTAGAAAACAAGTTTACAAATATAACAGCAGCCCTGTTTTTTTAATGTATGGTGATGTTATGGTTCAGTTGTGATCACCCTTCTCTTTGGGTTATTTGCTGACTGTTGGAAAGTGGAAAGGATGGGAGCAAGACTGTGGTCTGAGTCAGCTTTGTAGTTCTCACCTAGGGTGTTTGTAGACGTTCGATTATTTACCCTGATCTGAGATCAGTGGTCGCTTCATCAGGCAGGGATCAATGGAGAGAAAACTGGTCCTAGATCAGCCTAAAAGAAAGACATTGACTCATAGTGTTGCCCGGTATGTGGTCTAACAAAGGGTAAGAGAAGGTCTGAAGGTCAGGCCAGATGACAAACTGTTTCATGTATATTTGACACATGAGTTGAGCTTAACCTGAGATCAGTTAAACGGACAGTGCTGCCGTGTAGATCAGAGCATCATATTCCTCCAATAAGAAACCTGAAGAAACCTCAGTACTAAATAACCATGAGTGGTGAGTCAACTGACAACCATATGAAGGTTTTGTACCAATTGATCTAAAAATTGTTCATGTAATTTGTGCAGTTATGTGAATTACATCTTTGGAATAACAGAGATTTTTTAACATCTTCTGACACTGGCAAGGTAAACTGACAAACTAGGCAGGTGAATGTTGAAAGTAATTTAAGTGTTTGACGCTCTACTGGCCAGTTGAATAACTTTCAGGATAAAGTTTATAGAATATTTGTTATGCATTTTATGGTATTGTATAAAAACAATGTGGGGTGGTTGTCAGGGTGTTGCTATGTAATTTGCTAAGGTATTCTTAGTATTATATATTGTTATGTGGTGGATAGGGTGCTTGAATGGTTGCTATGGCAATGGTAGTTGGCTTCTGGGTGGATTCTAGGTGTGGGGGTAAATGCAAATCCATGTGATGTTTTTTGCCTGGTGCCAAAAAAAACATAATTAGTTGGGTTGGCTGAATCATTATTAATTGATCTTTGTTGGAAAACCTGATATAAACTCTACACATGAGCTTAATTCCATCCTGGTGCATCTAAAACAGAATTTACAATGACAGTCTCAGTGGAAACACTGTGTACAGTTTATGGTTTGTTGTTTGTTTGTTGCCTCAACGTGACATTTAGTTTGTATTTACAGTTTTCATAATTACACCATTAGAGATGTGATTACTGTAGCTTCTCATCACCTGTGATGTCATTATAGAGAGCGTAGGCTGAGGTTGGTGCTTAATCACCATGTAAGTGGTGAATTTCAATGCACTTGCTGACCATTAGGATTACTTAGATAGTTAACTGCTTTTAAATGCTTGATAATATTTTTCATTAAATATTAATTTAAATAATATAAATATAATATTTTTTATCAAATGTGAAATGATAAAATAGGGTTTATACCCACCTTATAAGGGTGACAAAAGAGGTGTACTTGCAGGTCATTCATGCCCCCTACAGGAGCAAAGTTGTATTCTCTTCATGCGCAGTAAAAAAAAAGCTTGACAGGATATACAGTAGTACACACGAACTTAAATGAAACTGAGAATTGTTGGGCTATGGTTAAAATGTAATACTGCAATCATTCTTTAATAATAGGAGGTTAATAAAACCTATGCTATAAAGTATTATATGTACGTCTTTCAATTTTTTGTGTGCTGGATTGTTGTAACGTGTCTCACATTATCTTTGTTACCAGTTATCATCTCATCAAGTAAAAAAAGTCGATGCATTTTTAATCCTATTTTGTGTACAGACATATTAACTGTGTAATATTAGCTGTCAGCTGGTAGAGTGTGGTTATAGCAATGCCAAGGTCATGGATTTGAGTTCCAGGGAACACACATACTGATAAAAAGTATACATTTTTATGGACAAATTGTATAAAAGTGTCTGCAAAAAGCTTAGATGTGGTAAATTTAATGTAAATTTTTCTCTTAACCTTCAACAGCATAATCAAGAAATAAATGTTAAATTGTAGAATTTTTTATGGCTTATTTAACCATTGCATACATTATTAATATTAACAGTAAGAGCAGAATTAGTAATATTACAGTATGTTTGAGTGTATAGTATGTATGGTTGAGTCTGATTTTTTAACACATTCTGTTCACTACCACTTCACAAAGGGGGGTGGGGTGGTATAGCTGTTAAAGATAACAGCTTGTAGGTGAAACATTGTGGTTTCAAATCTCAATTTAGCAATGGGTGAATCTTTGTAGCTGTTTAGAGATAAATCCAGTAGCATATACTAGTACATTGCATGTTACATTCTGTTTTATTTAATAATCCTATTTAAATGACATTGAACTGTATGATGAAAAATTAGTAAGCAATAACAATGAAGAATTTGCTAACGCCCTGCTCTCTGCTCTCCCCTCTGTTGTCAGTTTCTCATGAAACCCTTTTGGATCATGTGTTAGAGCTGATTATGAACGAGAAGCCTCCGAACAGCAACAGTCTGTTTCTGAGTGAAGATTCTGAAAAGTCTCAGCGTGCTGACGAGGGTCTTCAGCGTCTGTGCAGGGCGATACAGAAGCAGATGTCCGGAGGCAGAAGAAAGATGAGCGGCCTCACGCGAGAGAGCGTCAAGACGTTCATGCGACGGAACGCATTTGTGATCTTTACCGTGGCTGCTGTGGCTTTAGGTACAGCACAGAATCTGTAGGAAAACTACAGGAAAAACACAAACAGAGAGCAAAAATAATTAGTTTATTTCAAAGCATGCACATCTATTTGTTATTATAGAGTGTTTATGTATTTTGATCATGGGCTACAGCCAATCAGAATTAGAGCTGCCTTTATTATAGATACCTACTAAGTGCAGAATAGCGGGTATTCCCTGTACAAAATCTTTAATATATTATATCACTATTGATTTTCGTAGACAGCAATTGGATTTAATGGAGAGCAAATTATGAACACTTCCACAAAATTGTCTTTCAAACTCTATATTCTTACTGTCTTTTTTGTGTCTCTATTAAGATCTTAAGAACATTCACACTAAACAGACAGTGTTATCAAGTAAAGTGCTGGAAATGTTTGTGGCTAATAAGCTTCAGTGCAGTGTATAAATTGTATCTGGTTAATAATGTGAAATGTCTGTGCTCTGTGGGGTGCTGCTTGACTCTATTGCTCAGGTGTGCTGCTGGGTTTTGCTCTGAGACCTCAGAACCTGACCATCAGGGAGGTGAAGTATTTCTCTTTCCCTGGAGAGCTGCTGATGAGGATGCTTCAGATGCTTGTTCTGCCCCTCATCGTCTCCAGTCTGGTCACAGGTGCAACATCACTTCACTGTCTATAGATGTATCAGTGTAAACGACAGTGTAACTTTCATGCATGTTCTGGCAAGTGGCCAGAGCAAGTTAAAGTGCACCAGACTTTATGACGATGGTCAAAAGTCTATATTTTTTGCATCCCATAGGAATCTCCTCTTTAGACAGCAAGGCTTCTGGGAAAATGGGAATCCGAGCCATTGTTTATTACATGGTGACCACATTTATCGCAGTTTTCATTGGTATTGTCATGGTGATTATAATCAGACCTGGTAAAGGGAGCAGGGACAGTCCGATGGCCTCTAGTGGCAGTATTGAGCCAGTGCAGGCGGCTGATGCCTTTCTGGACCTGATAAGGTGAGAAAGTCAAGCTTGGCCAGTGCAATCTGTGTTTAATTTTGAGATATTATGGCCGTCTGATCCTTTTGACTCTTCTTACAGAAACATGTTCCCACCAAATCTGGTTGAGGCCTGCTTCAAACAGGTTTGGAAAACTTTGTTTACTCCATCTGTCTAAATGATGTGACGTTAACAGATGTTACTAACATTCATTTCTATTTCAGTACAAAACATTATACAAGAAAACGGTGTTGACCAAAAACATCACCATTACGGTCAATGCGACAGAAAGCATCAACTCCACTGATCTCCAGACGTCCAACATAAGCACAATCCTGCAGACCGTCCAGGAGACAACGGAAGAAGTGGTCCCTATTTCAGGTTTCTCTAATGGGGTGA
Source organism: Botia kubotai (assembly GCA_036877585.1). Lineage (NCBI taxonomy): Eukaryota > Metazoa > Chordata > Actinopteri > Cypriniformes > Botiidae > Botia > Botia kubotai. The sequence goes on along the minus strand of JAZGTI010009189.1, from coordinate 4,983 downwards.
ATGCCCTGGGGCTGGTGGTCTTCTCCATGTGCTTTGGATTAGTGATCGGGAACATGAAACAGCAGGGTCAGGCTCTGCGGGACTTCTTCGACTGCTTGAATGAAGCTATAATGCGCTTGGTGGCCATCATCATCTGGTTAGAGTCAGGTTATTTTGTTCTGGTCACACTGATAGAGAGGCTTTGTTGTTTAGTCTTAAATACACATTACACATAAATGAACGAAAAGTATTATTAAAAATATTTGAAATGATGGACTATCACATGAAGACTGATGAAGACTGCGGTCATATAGAGAAGCTGTTTTATTCTATGTGGAGTGGGCTGCTTCATGGGGTCAGACATATTAAGATCCCTGACCAGCTGAATACTATTTGCTTCATCTTAATTATACCCTTGTTTTTGGACACTGTAAATTTTGATTGCGAAATCAATCCATTCACAATAATAGTCATTTCAAATGCAAGCAAAAAATTGGAAATTTATTTTATTATAAATATAATGTAAAATGGGTTACTTTAAATTTCTGTTACTTTAAATAATATCATTCACTGTTAAAACTATACTGCACTATACTGTGTTAAATGTGCTGTTTATGCACCTCCACCCTTCTGGGCAGGTACGCTCCAGTGGGGATCCTCTTCCTGATTGCGGGGAAGATTGTAGAGATGAAGGATCTTGCCCAGGTGGGAGGACAGTTAGGGATGTACACGGTGTCTGTCATCGTTGGGCTGCTGATCCACGGCCTGTTTGTTCTGCCTCTGCTGTTCTTTGTGGTCACCAGGAAGAACCCCTACACCTTCATTGCCGGGCTCCTGCAGGCTCTGATCACTGCTCTGGGCACATCCTCCAGGTAACCATCATGGGTGAAGACAAAGTGGTTAACAAAGTGGAAATGATTCAAATCAAGCATATCTACTGTATATCTACTGTACTGTCATTCACAAGAAGTACAAAGAGCCAGGCTCAAACAATGGTGGTAGCATCAAAGTATCTTTATATTTTCTGTTGCATCTCTGTAACTTTGTATTTTCTGTTGAAGCTCTGTGACTTTACATGTTCTGTTGCTCTTACAGAAGAATAGACTTGAAATACAATCTTTGTTTTAGTAGCACACATTGTAACTCTCACGCTACAATCACATGATATCACAGTATTATTATCTTCTCCTGTTCCTCAGCTCTGCCACTCTGCCCATCACTTTTCGTTGTCTGGAGGAAAACAATCATGTGGATAAACGAGTGACACGATTCGTGCTGCCTGTTGGAGCCACAATCAACATGGACGGTACTGCACTGTATGAAGCAGTGGCGGCCATTTTTATTGCCCAAGTCAATAATATGGACCTGAATTTTGGACAAATTCTTACTATCAGGTCAGTTATGACATTAATGTGCACACAAACTAAGCACAAGTACAAGTGTACAAGTGTTTATCTTCTCAAATCCAATTACATTTCTAAACAACAAATGCACTCAATGCTTGCTGTTTCCCTACATAGCTAAACATAGCAACAGACTTTGTGCATTCATTATGGTAAATATAATTAAGTTTTCCATTTTGGACAACACTACACTTCTAAAATGTATACACTACATAGCCATGTACATAGTAATTTAGATATTCCGCCAATTTTCTCCTCATTACAATTATATTCCCTGTGGACTAATGCTAATGAAACAGTGTTGAAAAGCCCTCGTCTTTCCTTCAGTATCACAGCAACTGCCGCCAGCATCGGAGCAGCAGGCATCCCTCAGGCTGGGCTGGTAACCATGGTGATAGTATTGACATCGGTGGGACTGCCCACAGAGGACATTACACTCATCATCGCGGTGGACTGGTTTCTGTGAGTCTCTCTCAAATGTCACACTGAAGCATGCGGCTCCAGTAGAGAGCACTCTTCCAAAGGTTATTGATACATAATGCAGACCGCTAATCTGAAGGAGAGTTGGCCCTCTCGACACATTGCTCTTTTATGTTGTGCTTTAATGCTGTAATAACGAGTATTGGATTAAAAACATTGACTGTTTTTAATAGCTGACTCAAGGCTGTATGCTTAAAGCTATTTTGTTATTATTGGTGTTTTCTAAGGCAAGCATCAATATTGCTATTACTCAAACTTTTAGTAATACTCAAAACTACTCAATGGGGTAGTTGGAACCTACCTCAAATTAAAGATAGAGAAAGGTGTGTCATTTTTAAAGTGAATAAATGTGATTTTCTCCTGATAAATGATAAAATGGGCAAAAACCTACATAAAGGGATCTAGGGACCAGAATACTTGGAAGTGGGCTATTTTGAATAAACCACTCAGAATACCCTAGATTAGCTTTGTGCTAAAAATGATCAACTGCATAGCAATACCAAACAACATTGTGGCTGTGGTTACTTAACAGGTAGTACGAGCAGTACTTATATAAAAAATATTCCTGACAAACTTGCCTCATGTACTGAAGAGCATTGCTTTTTGTTTGATTTTTGTGATTCTGCAGGGACAGACTCAGGACCACCACCAATGTGCTGGGAGATTCATTTGGTGCTGGGATTGTTGAACATCTGTCACGACAGGAACTCCAGAACCAAGATGTAGAAATCAGCAACTCTGTGATTGAGGAAAATGAAAAGCCGTACCAGCTGATCTGTCAGGAGAATGAATCTCTGAAACACCGCAACAGTGAAACCACCATGTAACAGCCACATTCAGACCTTAGGCACTGTTAAACAATATGACAATGTGCTAAATCAAATATTGTAAACATATCAGTGATGTTTAGAATGTGAGTTTATGAAAAACCAGTCCAAATTATGATATGTGGTTTAATTTATCAGTATTTTTATTTACATCCAAGGCAAAGTAGCACCAAATTAAATGAACACTATGCTAATTATATACAATAATGCTGATCTGAGACTGTTGTAAACATTTACGTCTTTGTAAATTGTTGTAAAATGTTGTAGTATAAAGAGTGTTTTTTTTTTCAAATGAAGAGTTGATGTTATTAAACCAGCATAACTACAATGTTTTTAGATGTTTGAGCTATTACCTCATACACATGATGCCAGACTTGTTAATGACATCACATGTAGAAACAAATTGTACTTTGTACTTTGTATTGAACTTTGAGTTACTTTGATGTTTATATGATGTTGAATAATATTGTAACGTTTATATAATCTGTGTCGGGTGACCTATTCAATTTTATTATACAGTACTGGATTTTTACCTTAATGTTATAGACTGTGAAGTATGAAATGTATAATTCCTCCCCTAAATTGTCTTTTAGTGAAATTATTAATATTTTGTTTGTGATGACACTCGGATAGTGGGATGCTTATTTGAATGGTGCTAGTGGAAAAGATATTATCAGGTAAAAGTTTATTAAATGATAAATGACGATGAATAAGTGAGTTAGTGAATTTAGTTGGTTTAACCAGGTAATTTAGGTTGTGCTGTGCCAGGTAATTGTGGCTGTTTGTAAAACTATGATCTGTCTGCCAGCTCTATATCCACCCATCCCGTCAGTGTGTCTGGGTGAAGCACTTTAGTCTTCACAGGGGTTCACAGTTACTGCCCTAATGCCAGTGCTTATGAATGACTTCACTGTACAGTATACTTCTCTCATAATTCCTTATTTGCTTTTGATAGTATGTGTATAAACACACACAGGGAGATGTACATGCAAAGTTATTACGTGAAAATGTAATTGTATTGTTTTATATTGTTACAATATTTATATTATTATCAACTATGTATCACTGTTTATAATCACAAATTTAAAAGCTTACATGGTTTAATTGTGTTTGAATTGGTGTTTCAAGTTTACCTTTTAGAGTTGGTGTGAGCATATTTTTTGCTTGGATAACTCGATATTTTGAAGCCTGGAATGTGTTAAGAAAAATAAATGTCTCAGGAATTATTTATTTTCCAGTGTTTCACTTGACAAAGCAAACCACAACATTGACACGTAAACAGCGTTTACGTTAAGTGTTGCTTTATAACATACGACGAAACAGCGCCACCTAGTGGTGTATGGTGGTAGGACATAAATCGAGGCCCAAATTCATAAACGGACCAAATAAAAACAGTTTACTCATGATGTACAGAAAAATGATGTACAAAATGAAAAAATGATATACAAAAGTCAAAAGAAATATAATATAATAAAAGTAAAAGAATATAATGTGTGCTATTTCTCATTGACTGGAGGCATTTCGGATAGCATGGAAGGAGAATGTTTCAAACTATAGAAAGGCCTTAAAAAGCTCCAGATCTGCCTACTTTTCAAATCTTTTAGAAGAAAATAAACACAACCCTATATATCTATTTGACAAAGTGTCTAAATTAACCAAATTAACCTCTGGTAGCAATTATTAAGAGACATGGAGTTAGTTTCCATTGTTATGCTGATGATACTCAGCTACACATTTCTTTTAGGCCCAACGAGACTCATAAATTTACTAAACTAACAGTCTGCGAACTATTAGTACCCAGAATTTCAAAAACAAGTGCTGGTGGTAGATCCTTCTTGTATTTGGCACCCAAACTTTGGAACTTTGGAACTTTGGAACAAACTTTCTTCCCAGTGTTGTCCGGGAGACAGATACACTCTGTCATTTTAAATCTAGACTAAAGACCTACCTCTTTAATCTTGCCTACACATAATCATACAGATTTATTACTCAGATCCCCTAAGGGATTATTAGGCTGCATTAATTAGGTAAACCAGAACCGGGAACACTTCCCACAAGATGTAGTGGCTCCACACTAAATTCTCCTACTAAATGTCTGTCTTTCATTCCCCAAGGTCCTGTAGTCAGCTGGATCCAAACTCTGAGACCAGATAGCGGGGGACTGGATGAAATGAACCTGAGACAGATCATCAGGATTTTATAGACTTCTTTAGTAAACCTACTGTTATTTACATGACAACTTTTAGCTTTATTTTGTTCCCTGCTTAGTCACAGCAGTGTGATGTTATGGCTGC
>JAZGTI010009188.1:0-19157 GCA_036877585.1 Botia kubotai | reverse complement strand
CAGAGGAGAACTGGCCCTCCTGGTCAAGCCTGGCTTCTCCCAAGGTTTTTTTTCTCCATCTATACATCATTGGAGTTTTGGTTCCTTGCCACTGTTGCCCTGTTGGCTTGCTTGTTGGGAGACTGCTGATGTCCAATTTAGACTAGGGTTTTGTAAATTATAAACGTCTAATATTTTACTGTTTATATTTTATGTTTGTATGCATGTACACTGCTTTTGCATGTTGTGTAGTTCATGGTACTATTGCAAATCCCTTATAGCACTGTCCCATGATGTAGCCTATTATATACCTTTCTTATGGAAGATGGAATTTTTGCTTAACTATAATTTATGTAAGCTGGAATGCATGTATTTTGCTAAACAATTTTGTGGCTTTATGGGTTCAGTCAGCTCTTTGTTCGTAAACATACTATAGGCCTAGTTTTATCCCACACATATTATTTGCAATAATACCATTAACATGTCAGATATTTGCTTTGTGTTTTACTACTATTCTTTTTTTATATACAGCTGCTTTGAAGTAATGTAACATTGTAAAAAGCGCTATATAAATAAAATTGAATTGAATTAACATTTATATGACGAACAGATTTTAATTTTGGATTCACATGTATTCATTGATCAACGCACATAAATGGAGCGCTATAGTAAACACAGATGCGCAAAGGTGCATCACGTGCAAAAACAAACCTCACTGGAACGATGATACACTCATATCAGCAACAATACTGGGCCATCTTGGTTAATATTTCAGTTATGTTAAAATCAGAAACTCTTTATATAGGTCCGGGTGTCTGTCTTTCAGGTGCTTTGCTAAATTAGAGGTGTTAGCAACTTTTGTAAGCACTGCTTTGTAACAACGCTTGCATATTGGCGTGCTTGTGTCTTTTCCCTTTCCGTGTTTATTTGCCTCAAATTTAAAATAGTTGCAGACAGTCTACTGCTTTTTTTTCTCAACCAAAGTCGGTCACGGTCCCGCACTAGCATCTTACTCACGAACGCTATTTATCCGGAGCGAATGAGACGAGACAGCCGCTGCGGTCACGTGTGCTGTGTGTCAACTTGCTGTTGGATAGAAGGGAGAGAGTGAAAGCGACAGAGCTAGAGTGCTATCAGCATATAGATACTTCGGGAAATGAGTATTGGTACCGTTTCATATGTTTCAGTATCAATGTTTATCGAAATATGGATATTTTTGACAACACTAGTTGACAGGTTTATATACAGCTGAAACTGACTGACCCCCTTCTTGTCTCCTCCCTGAGAGGCAGCAGGGGACCCAAATCCTCCTGGAGACTGTGTATAACCAGCAATACTGGCCTCACCATATTTACCTGCCAAAAAGACATCTCTTCTGTTTTCTTTAGAAACTATTTCATGTAATGCCAACATACTTAAACATAACTACAACGAAAACACTACATCTACTCAAACGGTTATAGATTTTATACAAAAAATAATAAACTTGTCAAGAAGTTTGAGTTAACCAAACAAATAAAAGTTACCTTAGATGACTGTTAAATTGGGTGATATAACCATTATAGGCTTTAAAATTACTCTAGTACATAAATAAATTACATGACAGCATAAATAAACCCACGATGACATTGTTAGAGATTATGGTTAGCAAATCAGCAAATGAATCGCTGAACAAGAGCATTTCAAGATACATGTAAAAGCATTACTCAACCACATACCTTGATTCCACATTTCAGCCGTCAATACCAGCGAATGTTTTATTCTGAAACACGACGATATCACGCGATCCCGCCACCACTCATTCACTAGGCACTACTCTGACTTCACGCGTGATTTCAAGTGTGATCTAACCTGCCGCGAAAATTCCTGTGTAATAAAAGTCCTGTGATAAAGACACGACACAAAGCATTTTGTTTCTTTTTCTTTATTGTGGACTCCGACGTGGCACAACACAAAGCATCAAAAAGTATTAGATAAATAATTACATATACAAAATAAACAACTAACAACAAAAGTCAAGATGTTAATCATCTATTTCTTTCTAATGAAATCGCATTTTCAAATAGAATTGTTGTTGCACAATTTTGTCATATTTCAAAAACCCAGTCAAAAGTTGTTTTCTCGTTACCCCGACTTAATTTTCTCGTAATCTCGAGGTAACAAAAGTTGATTTTTTGTATTGTGATCGTGTCTTCGTTTTCATTGTTTCTGGGGGCAGCCTAATTACCAAAATTCTTAAACATGGATGAACAAATTCGTTTCTACTTTGAACTGGAACTCACGCAAACTGAAATAGCTCTGTCTGTTAACTACTGAACCGCAGTAAAGTTAATTTTAGGTATAGGTATTCGCTGGATGTTCGCTTATAGTGGGTAAGGGACCGTCTGAAAATACCACACAGCGCAAAACCGTTAGCCATGTCCAATCGTTAATTTAAACGACTTCTTAATGATTTATGGACAAATAGTTCGAAATCACACCGTTTAATATTCTGAAGGTTGTATTGGTCTCACCGTGAGATTTTATACTTGCTTATTTACGTATACTTACTTAAAATAGATTTATCCAATTTGTAAGCCCTTTGTTTTAGGCAAGGGGAGGGGCGACAGTGGTAGCGCCTGTAGCGTCTTTCTTATGTTTCATTAGGGGAAAGAGATGAACACCTGTGCTGCATTTCTAATGGAATCAATAAAGGTATGAGGTCTGGTATTATCTGGGGGGGTTTTGTATGTGAGAGCTGAGCTTCTTGCCGAGGCTACCGTGACGGGACGTGGGCTGGATGTTTTTCCGCGATGTGTATGACACGATTGGGAGGGATAGTGGGTAGTTTTGGGTTTCCCTAACTAAAGTTTGGTGTCCCCCTAACTAAAGTTTGGTGTCCCCCTAACTAAAGTTTGGTGTCCCCCTAACTAAAGTTTGGTGTCCCCCTAACTAAAGTTTGGTGTCCCTCCCTAACTAAAGTTTGGTGTCCCTCCCTAACTAAAGTTTGGTGTCCCTCCCTAACTAAAGTTTGGTGTCCCCCTAACTAAAGTTTGGTGTCCCTCCCTAACTAAAGTTTGGTGGCCCTCCCTAACTAAAGTTTGGTGGCCCTCCCTAACTAAAGTTTGGTGGCCCTCCCTAACTAAAGTTTGGTGGCCCTCCCTAACTAAAGTTTGGTGTCCGTTATTGTGCGTGTAAGAGGGCCAGCAGTCCATTCTCTGCCTCTATCATTATTGACTCCTGTATCTGTTAAGTGTTTTCTGCGCTGGGGAGTCCTGGTTTATTGTGAATTACTAATTATCGGTTCCCCGGTGCTTTTATTTGTGTTTGTATTTGTAAGTGTGTGTAGGGGGGTATTAGGGCAGGTTATAATCATTCATGTGCCATTTTCATATTGTTTTATATTGACGGATAAGTAGTTAGCCAGAGTGGTCTTGGCATATATTAAGTGATCTTCTTGTAACTGTAACTGATGCACTTATAGATTTTGTACTCCTGGTGTTAGCTGTGTAATGAAATTGTGGGTAATTGGTGGGCACATTAATTTTAAGATGTTGAAGCCTCTGCTAAATACCTTCCTGCTCGTTGAAAGCATACTGGTTCTAGGTAATTTGTGATTTGTCAAATACATTTGTAATTGAAGTATTCTTGTGACAACCACCTAAATCTGCTGCTCTGCCCATTTCATACAAAATATTTATAAAACTTTTACATGCATTGTTAAATGAAAGACTTTCCAGCTGTTAAATATGTGCAAACTTTTGTAATGATCATGTTAGATGATTTGTAAGTTATCATGGACACTGCGATTTGTCCGGGAGACAATGCTGGATTTAAAACATGCTCATCCACTACTTCCGAAATACATAAAAGTGGCTGGCGAACTGAGAGAGAAATAGAGTAAACTTTATAATACCTACACAATGTGTGATTGGCATAAATAAAACGTTATGTTTGAAAGGTTTGTTTTGCCTCCGTTATGTATAAACTATATATTTTCCTATTACTTCTGTGATTGTGCAATGAAGTATGAAACATAAAAAATATTAAACAACGTTTTGTTTGAAAGATGCTTTTGCCTCCATAACTATAGGCTATATATAGAAGATATGTAAGCGCTATGTAGAAGATGATGTATATAAAAAGCACTATAAAAATAAATGTGAGTTAAAACTGAACTTAATTGTTCAATTGTAACTGCTTAGCTTGGAAACAACTCCTTACAAGGTCAGATGAAATAGAGACAGACATCCTGCACCTGTGCATGGGAGTGTGGGTGTCAGGGGATATATTCACTTCATCAACTTTATCACTCAAAATTCCTATGCTAGTTTCAAGGTTTCAAGGTCTTTTCTGACGCACACACAAAGAAACTGTTTTTAGCTGTCTCTACGCGAATCAAGACTATTGGGGCCTCAGAGCACATGTCTCAGGAGGATAAAAGACAGGGATAGATAGCAAGGAAGACACACTTTCTTTGCATGCAAATGATGTGACAGTGTTACTGTTTTACTGTGCAGTAACTTAACTTGCAGTAACTGTTAAACCTTTTCTCCGCTCAACTGTTCCTTCATTTTTCCACAACACAGCATACTACAGGTGAGATTTTGATGGTTAATACAAATACAGTACTCAATTATTTTAGTTACAAAAAATCACAGAAATTCACCCACATATTTATTTCCAAAGGTTGTAGCAGGTTTGCAGTAGCCACTATAATTCACTTACATGTCTGATCCACTTTACAAAGGCTGTAGTAGATCCCTAGGGGGCCACACCGACATAAAACAATTTTGCCAATTTCTCTTTTTGTACAAATACAGTACTCTGTTTTAGAAAGAAAATCACTATAATTTATCTACATTCTTCTAAAGGGGAGGCAAAATGTCACCTGTAGTATATTGGTGTGGCCACTAGGAAACTACCAACCTTCCAATCTACTACAAGCTTTGGAAAGTAGATCAGACATAAAGGTACAATATAGCATTTTTTTCTAAAATAATTAAATGCTGTATTCAAAGGGAGGTATTAAAGGGCAAAAATATTAACCTGTTTTAAACTAGGCATCTCATTGTAAGCCCACTGCAGACATTATATTGTGATTATTACTTGATTATGTAATTCATCTTTGTATGTTAATGTTATATTGTTTAATTACGTGGACAAAGTCAACGTTTTAACTTAGATAGTGGAATTGTTAGACGGTCCCTTTGGCATTTTGCAGAACGTTCACGTGTGTAAATATGCATCTTAAATACGTTTTGTATTTTTTAGAATGTTTTATGTCGGTATGCAATAACTGAATATAATGAAAACTAATTGTGGTATTGATGCGTGTAAGACTGTCGCCTCCATTAAACAAAAATCGGTGAAAGCGAATACCGAACCTAAAACGTTTTGATTAAACGTAAAAGTTTTGATTACGTAGAGATCACAGGAAAACAACTTTTGTTATGTTGACCTCATGAGATAATTACGTCGTGATCACAAGAAACCATGGTAACAATAAGTTGTGATGACGAGAAAACAACTGTTATGTCGAGAGATAATTATGTTGTGATCACGTGGAAAAAAATATCTGGTCTGTTGGGGTTTCCGTAAAATATCGTTCAGATGACAATTAATTTATTTCTAATTTATGAGACTCCCAATATCTTTGTAGTTGTTATTTTAATCTATTTAATCTTACCATTTTCCTAATAATTTATAGTGTACCTTGTTTTTTTACCCATTTATTAAACAAGATTATACAGCTCTTTGATGTATATCCAAAAGACTGCTTCTTCTGGACTTTTCATTTGAAATGATTTATTTTTTTAGCGACGTCACATGCAAGTCGCGGAAGTTTGTAGACACGTTTTAGTACAGGATTGTTTCATCCAAGTGTATTTAAGGATAATCTATGAATACACGAGGTCTACGAATCGTACTAATAAAGGATACAAATGGAAGATAATACGCAATATATCGTCTTTCTGGAACTGAGACAAAAGTTGCAAAGTGGCCTTTTATTCATTCGGTAAAATTTGTTTTTATCTTAATTAACTCTCTTCTGATGTCAGTCCTGGAGTGTCAGTGGTTCAGTGATTTATTGGTAAATTGAGCGGAGTCGAACGGAGCACTACTGACATTGTTATTAATAACATATAAACAACATAAATAACAACACGCGTAAATACTCATAATAACGAATATGATTATTGTTCATGATTAATCCAAGTTGATCAAACTATTGTAAAACAATTGGTTAACAGATTGATATTACCACTGTTTTTTTTGTCATGCAAGACATGGAATATCGAATGCATTGCATACTGGGACAATGTATTGCATTATTTGTTGTATGCTGTACATTTTGACATGCAGGCATTTTATTTGTATATTTTATTTGGGTAGTAAGAATAGAATGATAGTATGCTATTCTGCCCAAATAAAGCCTCTCACCTACACTCTTTCAGCACTTTAAAACTAGAATGTTCTACAATTTAGTGCGCACGGAGGGTGCAATATCGTCTGTCATTATGGCAAAGGGAATAATGCCAGACATCGTGGTTTCATGCTAGATGCAGTAGTGAAATGTTTAACATTAGATGGTAGTATTGGCAACCCGAAATTATGTAACTAATCAGCTCTTTTGTTTTGGACTTATATTCAACTACCCAGAAGACCCCAACTATCAACAAGCAGAAAACACCACATTATTTACAAGTAGAGTCATGACGATTAGTTTTTAACTGACCTGTTTTACACCCTCAGGAGTGACATTCCAGGGGATGGTTCAGATGTGAAGATAGAGTCCAGAGAAGATTCCATCCTAAACATCCAGACACCTCACTGGACTTATCAGGTGAACCTAACACCTGGTGTAAGTCTAGTGGAGGCATCATGCCATAAAAATCCAGAAATCACTGAACATGGATCCTACTTTAGACTGCGTGTCAGGATGGATCAGCAGTTAGGTACAAAGTCCGAATTCTTTAGTAGAGTATTTACTTTTCCAGTGTAGAATTTTATTCATATTGCTGCGCATAAAAGCTGTTCTGGTGAGAGGGCCATAAGCCCAGGTCTGCCTCTGAAGGTCACCAAGGGCATTAAGGGTAACTTTGTGCAGATTGCAGGTGGGTTCTCCTTATATTTGCTTGCAGAATTTGAGTAATGAGTGCAGCCCATTCCTTGAGCTGCACATGCACCAGATTAGCAGAAATGAATGATGAACAATGCCGGAGTCAGAGATTTACTTACTGTCAAGTCAGCTCAGTCAGTTGTCAAGTGTGACCCAGCTAGAGAACAAAACTACTAACAAAATTACTAACTAATTGAAATTGTGCAGGGTTTTTTTCTAAATAAAATATGTCTCTTTGCAGATCTTTATATATTTTCATTAATTGTTCCTGTTTGTAAAATAGATATCTAGCTAGATGTGTGGGGCACACATAGGGGTTAAAAATAGTCCCTGTGCAGCAGGGAAATGATTAAAGGCCACGTTTGTTCACAAAGCTGCAGAATACGGTTGTCAGTTCTGTGTTTTTGGCACTAATATAGGGGTTAGGTCAAGACTCTGCCACTGGACTCACAACTGCATTTTTGGTTATGCACAGTGGATCTTCCAACACCAAATAGATGTGCTATAGTGCAGTATTATGCCTGTTTCAGACAGACAGAAAGGTGGAGATCACTTTCGTGTGCTAGTTGACTGCATCATTCAGAGAAACACATAATGCACAATGGGCTTTTATCTGTCTGTACCTTGTACTACACATACAGAACGAAAGCAACATGAATAAAACAAATCAAAGGTATATAAACTACATTGGTGGCGAAACAATCTTCTTAAAGGCAAATAATAATGCAATAACGCTGCCAAAAAATAATGCCAAACAAACCTTTAAAGTGATTGTTATCTTGCAACTTTCCTGTTGGGTCTCTATTGGTAGGTCGGTATTGTGTATTTTGGCTCAAAAGGGAGGCCCTGAACAAGAACGTAAAACGCTTAAAACTACTTTATTTTGGGTGTAAAGATAGGCCAGAGTTTAGATATTTTACTGGAAAACGAGACAAAACGACTGAAAGGGATAAACAGATTGATGGGGGCACATTAGCAACCAGTAAATTGATACTCAGTGGTGCAATCAATACATAACATTAAAGTTAAAGTAGTGTACACAGAATTAATTTAGTGCATTGATCCTTAGCTTTGCTATTGTTTTTCTTGCTTCAGAGGATCCTAGCAGTGTGACTGGACAGCTGAAGGTTAAGGAGACCTACTGTTTTCTGTGCCAGTCTTGTGGGTCCACAGTGTTTCAAAATAGGTAAAGAATGTTTTTTAGTTTTCACTAATTTGATGAAGAATTACATTAAAGGACAGTAAGTTAAACAGGACACATTATTTCAAAGCATTACAAACATGACCAAATTTGAGAATATTTTTTATTTTACAGGGTTTTTAGGCGAGTTCTTCCTTTGCCTAATGGAAACTGGAATGCATTAGTAGATGACTGGTGCTGCCACCCAGATCCCTTTGCCAACAGAAAACTACTCCCACGAGATGAGGACTGTCTGCTTGGTGACACGTATATTCTATTGGCTAGGGACAGCGGCTGTGAGGAAACCCTTACACAGCATGCAAATTCATTTCAAAAAGACTCTGTAGAGGTAAGGTGCTACATGTGGGTATGACAAAGTTACAGTTATTTCTTCAGCTCACTTGTTAAAGGAATAAAAAGGCAAATTCTGCCATCATTTACTCACCCTCATGCTTTTTGAAATATACACAGTTCAGAAGTTTAGGGAATAAAAGTTGTGATTTAAAGTTGTTTGTGTGAATGACAATTTTAAATATGATAACAGTATTGATTTATTTTGGATATTTTTTAGACACAACATAATTCTCATAGTTTGTTATTCTAAAGTTTTATTGTATTTACTATTATTCTAAAATGTGGGAAAAAAGAATGATTATGTAGCCCTAAACCTTTAATGAATAGTGTATATGACGGCATAGCAGTAGTATGATTTTGGGGCGGGGCTATTTCATCTTTAAGTAAAAGGACACACTTCACTTAAATGTTGGTCTGTTTCCTAAAAATGTATTGTGTGGCTTGGTTTTGTGGACTATTATAATGGATTATTGTTATGGTGCTTTCTTGGAGCTTGACAGCCCAGTCTTCAGTCTCTTTTGTATGATGAAGAGATGCTTAGACATTTGCCCATCAAGTTCATTTGTGTTTCACAAATGTTTTACAACAATATGAGGGACAATATGAGTAAATGATAAAAGAATTTTCAACTCAACTATTCCTTTAAAGAAAGAATGAGTAAAAAGGGCATTTTCCCCTCAGAGATAATGCAGATGAAGCCTTTGTCAAAAGCTGCGCTTCACTTGTGATATTTTCACCCTAAGTAGTAAACGGTTCTCACACAGCCTCAGGGTCTGACAGAGGTGAAAAACAGCTTCCTTTCATCAAAATAAAGGCTGATGAGGCAGAGTGGAAATCCACTCCTAAAAACATTACACCAGGCCGGAGGAGGAGAGGAGAACTCTATAACATCTTACAGTGGGCTTAATTCTTTTTCTCTGTGTCTTAATCTGTGTGTTGCCTGTGGCCATGCTGAGGAGATAAAGGCACACAACATACACAGCGATGCTTGTCTTTTTTTATGGATTTTTATGAAGTTTATTTTCATGTGTAGTTAAGTCAAAAGTTTAGAAACGGGTCTGATTTTATTTTATTATTATTGTTTTCGGGATATATACCCCTACTAACACTAATTTATAGTTAAAGGACTTACAGAATCATGTCTGAATGGCTTTTTGTGTAAGTTTTTGTTTGTGCTTTATACGCACTCTGCTTTTTTATTCATCATTGAGATAACACATTGCACCTTGAGATAACATTAACATTGAGATAACACATTGCACCCTGAGTAAGATACAAGATATCTAAATAATGTCAAAACAGTTTTATAATTCCCTCCAACATAACCAGTGCCATATAATGCACCTTTTAAACACACAACACAATTAGGTTCTTATCTGATGTCCACAGAAGACGCATAGCTGTAAGAGTGTGCTGGTCACCTGTAGGAACTGTTCTACAGCACTTGGTGAGGAAATCACTTCAGGTATGGAAAATAGCAGTGTAATAACTGTGGCAACACACTTTTACATGATTGCAACTGAATTGATAAAATGAATTTAAAGAAATGAATTTCACTTTTCTAAATGATGTCGTCAGTTACCCCTGATGCATCTGTCTCATGGGTTATTTATCATTTCATTAGCAACAGCAAGCATATTATAACCCAACACTTGTGCATGCCTCAAAATATTTTCAAACATTTTGATATTTGTAAAAGATGACATATTTGTAAAAAAAAAAAAAAAATTAATTTTTTTTTTCATTATTACTCCATTATCTTCAAACTCAGCTTATTTTTAGTGCTTAGTAACTCAGCTTAGTGTTAAGTTATTAGGGTTACTTTGTTTTTTTAAACAAAGGCTTAGGGCAAAATGTTTACATGGCTTTCTAAAGTTGAATGTTTGAAATATATAGGCAAAATGTCATTTATTATTCCATTTTTTAATAGTTTCATTACTTTTATTATTATTTTTTTTTTTTTTACAATTTTTACATTTCATATTTTTACATTTTACAATAAGGTCTCTTTCATTACCATTAATGCATTAACTAACATGAACTAGCAATAATCAGTTTATTTTTACCACATTTATTAGTCTTTGTTAATGTTAATTAAGACAATAACAATTGTTAATTCATTTAAATTTATTATGGCTTAACTAATGTTAACAGACTAATATAAAAAAAATTAAATAACCGTAACATGAACTAAGATTAATACATGCTGTATTATTAATAGTTCATGGGAAGTTAAACAAGGTAGTTAACAAATAGAACCTACTTGTAATATGTTTTTCTTATATTTCTTTCAGTAAACCACTGAACAACCCACACAGTATTGTAAGGTAGTAGATAGTATAAATAGATAATAGATAGATAGTATAAATCTAACCAGATGTTATACAAACATTGGATTCAGACGTGCCCAGCCTATTTCTTACAATATTTCAAGTCTCAGACTTTGTTTACTCTGAATCCAAAGCCTATCTGCGATGGCACAAGATTTATTTTTAAAATGAAACCTGGAGAAGAATACATAAACATAGGCCTGTATTATAGCTTACGACAGCAGAGTTCAGAGTGTTACTTACTGCCAGGAAAAATCTGTTTGTTTGTATAAAATGTTGATGGTGCACATATTATCTAGGATATAATTTCCTCTATTTGCTGTAATCATATTCCTCTAGCAATATATCACTTTCTTTTGTGTTTCAGAGGTGCTGAAGTTTTACATAACAGAAATATTAGTAAAGCCAAGCAATGATGGAAGCAGTGATGTAACACAACACAGTTTAGTGTCAAATTCAACAAGGTTAACGAGGTAATGCTTATATTACATCCGGTGTAGGTGGTACACACTTTTTATGTTTTTATTCATATTTGTATTCATAATCACAGCAAACAAGATTAGACCGTAATTAAATGTCTGTTGTACACAATGGTTGTGTTCAAAGAGGTTTTTGTTTGTTTGTTTAATTGTTTCATTTAGATGCAGATTCTTGGAACAAACTTTAGTCGCCAGGCTGGTCGAGCTTTCGTCTGCACAAAGTACATTTCGCTTTTCTTTACAAACTCCAGATGGCAAAGCCATGATTTTGGTAAGAGCATTAAACATTTTTGTCATTTGCAATTTTTATTTGCTTATTGAAGGCTGACTACAGTGAGTCAGTTATGCTTTGTATAGCACCGCTTGAAGCAGGGCTGAGAAGGCAGCACACTTAAATTGCATTATGATATCTACACATTTACAATTACATTATGAGTTGCGGTCTGACAAATTTTGGAACAATGCAGGAAGTCTAGAAGCATTCATGTTCCTTTGTAAAGTGTTTTTTCAGACAGTAGATTTTCTTTGACTATCTTCTATATGTATCTGGCCAACCTGTGATTGGCTAATCTCTTTGTGTGAAATAAGTAACAATGCATTTTCAATTTAAATTTGTCATCCCTTTAAATGTGGTTTATGGGTAATTGATGGCAATATTATTTAGAAGATAACAGAGCTGTTGTCTTTTATTATTAGCTGTGGCTTCTGAACACAGACACTCTGGTCGCTTCATTTCCTGGTGGAGCAGTGAACTTCCTCCCTGCAGGTGATGTTGATTCCAAAGAGTCTCAGTCTTGCCAGGCAGTTCGAGCAGTCAAAGTCCTTTACCTGCCTTGCTCTGACAGCAAGCACAAAGAGTAAGCCAACAATTTATCCTGACATCTCTTCGTTTTCCTCAAATCAATGTAACTCTGGAATTCTCAAAATAACACCTTTGATCAAATCAGAACATCTATTTTTCTATAGATGAAATTTTTTATTAAAATTTTTTTATCTAGTTTTGTGGCTTTTAGTCAATCTCTGCTTTAAAATTTCATCCAATCAAATGCATGTCCCCTCCCCCTAAAGACTTCCGTTAGCAAATTTTGGTTCATGTCAGTACAGTAAGCTAAAATGCTGTACAGCCTTTTATAGGTAATGTCCCACCATAACTTCCTGTTTCATTTGCTAATAAGAAAACAAGTGAAGTGATTTTATGGATTTTTTTAAGAACTGTGAGCAACATCGTATTGGATTTTGATTGTCACATTTCTGTAGTTAAGGTTATAGAGCTATATAGGGCCCTCATAAGTCCTTTGATTGGTCATTTATAGTTTAGCTAAAACTTATTTAAAACAGGCTCCTCTTAAACTTGTCTTAATTAAAATGAGCACCTAGATCTCACTTTGTAGGCAAACAAAATAGTATCTGATCTTTTTTGCCGTTCTTTTAAGTGTTTAGTACATGCTGTAAATTTTTTGCACTCTGTTTAGTGTAGCCTTGCCAGCACACCATGTGAGAACAGTCAATAACTCCCCTCGAGAGGTCTATAATACCTGTATAAAGGTATTCATTAGCATTCCTGTTAATCTTATTAGCAGTTGGCAGGTGCATTGCCCCACCAGAGTATGGCCTTAAAGCTACCATCATAGGCAGTTGAGCACTCAGTTCTGGACATAATTGTTTTTAACTTACCCGAGCAGTAAATACCATGTCACTGTAAAATGACAATTACTCTAGAGTCTCAGAAAAAAATGATATCTTGATAACACTGATTGTCTGATGGCAACACAGAAACAGGTACAGACCTAATCCGTGTACTGCTATCTATCCTCATATAAGGAAAATATAAACTCATAGACTTTAAAGAGCTCTCTACACAGCAGTTACTGGTACAACATCTACTATAATATAAAAAAATTAGCATTTTAATGTTTGCTTGCGAGCAGTGTTATTACATTACAAATTACAAATGATGAATTACAAATTACAAACTCTGATGGAATTAAAAGCATTTATTGGTGTTAAAAGTTTCTGTGTTTCTAGCTCACGTGCTAGCATGCTAGCATTGTCATATTCATTTTGTATGTTAAATGTTTCCTTTCTAAGAGAAAGCAAAGATATGCTAGTCTCAGAATAAATCACACAGATGCAATTAATTCAGCATCTTATGTGTGTGGATGACTGTCCATGTATGTACTGTAAACTTTGCTGGGCAGAGATTGATTATACAGAGGATGTTTTTCTTTCACCCTCCCTTAATATTCCTTCTAACATTTGTTCATGCAGAGACGAACCTGTTTTTATTGGTCAGGCTTAAATTTATTTTAAATATGTCATTTAGAATATAGTTATTGACTATGTGAACTCCTTTGTACTGAAGGTCAGATTTTGTTTTCTTTGAAGTACACAAGATGCTCTCAACATACTTTTAAATAATGCTGGGCTGATACAGGTCAACAGCTTATCCCTGAACTTGTGGAGCCCATGTCACCTAGATTGCATTCTATCAATAATGAAAAGAGGGACATAACATATACTGAGAACTTTCAGTAGAAATTGAGTGCATTCATATAATTTATCTCTGATTCAAGGAATCTTTCTCCTCACACATTTTTAAGTCTGCCTGTTGCACACTTAATTTAGTTGATCTTACCTCTTTTCTTTCCTTCTTTCCAGTGTTGTAGATGTCTGGGAAAAGGACATCAGTGTGCATCCTCTGCCGTTCCCTCAGAGCTCATGTGAGGAGCTTCAGCAGCTTCTGACTTCCAACACCTTCAGGCTGCCCTCGCTCCTGCAATGCATGAACTCGTATCAGGTCAGATACTGCGCTGATCACACACACACACACTAGTGTTGTCAAAAATATCGATATTTTGATAAATATCGATACTGAAATATATATAACGGTACCAATACTCATTTCCCGAAGTATCGATACAGTAGCTGCGTTTACAATGGATGAAACTAGAAAGCTGTGCGCATGTGCAATGACGTACAAATTGCGTAATGACGCACGGCTGTTGTTGTCAGATGGCGACCAGATGAATACCATTTCAGGTATTAATCTTATTGACTTCAGTCCGATTAAAACAAAATGTGCATGTAAACGCAGCTACTGATAGCAGTCTAGCTTTGTCACTTTCACTCTCTCCCTTCTCTCCAACAGCGAGTTGACACAGCACACGTGGCTGCAGTGCCTGTCTCTCATTTGTTCTGGTTAAATAGTGTTAGTGAGTAAGATGCGAGTGCGGGGCAGCGACTGGCTTTGGTTGAGAAAGAACACAGAATACTGTCTGCAACTATTTTACATTTGAGGCACATGAACACGGAAAGGGAAAAGACACAAGCACGCCAATATGCAAGCGTTGTTACAAAGCAGTGCTAAAAGTGCAAAAGGTGCTAACACCACTAATTTAGCAAAGCACCTGAAAGACAGACACCCGGACCTATATAAAGAGTTTTGAGAGGTTGGTAACTGCTCTCATTTTAACATTACTAAAATAATAACCAAGATGGCCCAGTATTGTTGCTGATATGAGTGTCCAGTGAGGTTTGTTTTCACATGTGATGCACCTTTGCGCATCCGTGTTTACTATAGCGCTCCATTTATGTCCAATTAAAATCTGTTCATCACATACATGTTAATGTATTAACCAACATTAATGAACAAGGAAATACATCTGTGACAGTATTTAGTAAACTTTCATAACATTAGTTAATAAAAATACAATGGTACATGTTAGCTCTTGTGGCAGTTTTTCCCTGTGGTAACGAAAATGTTATAGAATATCTATATTTTTCAATGTATACTATCAAAGTTAGAAATTCCAGTATTGTGACAACACTAACACACACACACAAACATGAACTGTATATCACTGTATTAATGTGAGAAGTTGCAATGTCGATCAGCAACCATAAACAACACATTGTGTTTTAAGTTCAACTTTAAGTCTAGTGGTCTGATCCTGACTAACTCTGATGAAGATATAGAACATAAAAATGAGAGGAAAGTGATTTTGGTCACTTTCCTGAACAGACCTGTTACTGGTCTGAATGCTTTGAGCTGGATGCGGGCAGCGGCTGGCAGCCAGTGAAGAGAAACCAAGAATGGTGTATCATGGGTTCTCTTGGGTTCATTGAAGACTAACAGGCTGTCATGTTCTGGATTATTTCATTGTTCATGCTGGAAGCTTGGCTGACAGAATTGCAGGACTATAGTCTAGACATAACAAGCTACCCTGAGGTATGACTCAAACCAGTGAAGTGCCATTCCCATGGTACCTGATGTCTAGACGGTAGACAGGAGGGATGTGTCCAGAGCTGCAGACTGGGCAGGATAATATAGAATGATATAGAAATAGATGGCAATATGGATTGGTCACGATGGTTGATTAGTCTGTAAATGCCCAAAACTAGACTTCAGGCCTTCCTAAAGACTAATCATTCAGACTAGTCGAATCTGAAAATGTGTTGTTTTGCACATTTCTAGATAGCAGGGCAGTCTCCTCTTTCACACATATGAGGTCGGTTATATAATGTTCTACGTAGGCTTTCTTTTTTTTTAATATCATAGCCAATATGTGAAAGTTTAGTTACCAGCATTTTTAATTACATTTGTCTTTGAGTTGAAATGTTCTGTAGCCTAATAAATAAAACAGGTCTTTGAAGCAGGGGTGCAATCGTTTTAGGCACATAGCCTGGTTGAAATTCATGCCTCAGTTTCTGTTTACTCCTCTGAATTCTTGCTCCTAATTAAGGAGGCAAACCTTTTGTTTCTTGGCAGCTCATAGGTTGTTTTTGCCATCTTTGTGTAAAGAGCTTTAGAGCTTGAGCCATGGAGTGCTGATGCTTGAGTGTGGTGTTATACTTTTCGAAAGAACATATTCTTACATTTATTTACCTTCTGAAAGCAAAAAAACAATGAGTAAAGTGTCCTTGAACTCAACATGAAATCAAAATTGACTTAATTTACTTTCTTAATACAACATTCTTTCTCATTATTAAACTGTACTGAAACAACCTTTCCCAAACACTCACATTTCATAATCCAACAAATTTATCTCCTTTTTTTTTGTCAGTTGTATTGCAAAATGTGTCAAGATTTCTGAAATAAAATGGGTTGCGAGCCATGATGTGAGTTGACTTATTTTCTGAGCTGTATGCAGGTATTTCTGGGAATTATGATATCAGCAAAGGCTTCCTAACTCTTGAGTTGTGATCAGTGTCTGGCACCGGACCAGAGTCCTCAGATGAATGAGATCTGACTTAGTTCAGGATAGACAGTGACTGCCCTGTCTATCTATCCTTTGTTTGAACATAAAGTGCCTTCGGATGTCCTGTAAATGAGAGTCATCTATTACCAATTTTTAATGTAAACAGTAATTATGTGGTGTGGGAGATTTGAAAAGTGTGTCCATGGCTCTCTCCCAAAACTTAGTGAGCTGCCTTGCTGTTTACTGCCTGCATAGGAAGCTGCCTTTTAATTCAGCATCTTAAAGGCAGGCTTGGTGATTTTTTTTCCAGGAAATATTTTTTGTTATGCTAGTTGAAAGTCTTATCACCTCCTGATAGCAATCACTAGGTGATCTAAATGTATTTATTCAAATATATGTCTTTGGTCCAAATGCAATAATAGGATGTCCTACTTGTCTGTCAAACTATGTTCATGAGTGGCTTTGGAGAGCGCCCCGAAAGAAGGGTGGGATCTTATGCTTTTAAATGTAGCTTTCTATTGCTAGCCTCTCCGAAATTACCTACCCTACCTTTAAAATGGAACAAATCAGAATAACTGATTTGAAACACTCTTAATAGGCAGCATCTCATAGAAATAGCAACTTTCACAATCCGCACTTGTCTAACATTTAATTTTGATACAGATTGAAATTAGCATGCTGTTTTGTGCACAATCTTATGTTTAAAGAAAACTTGTTAATAAAAAGCTGTTACTATTCTGCTTAACATTTTACATGTATGAATGATAAGAGTTTTTCCAGTATAGAAAATTGCCTGCTCAGCTTGGATTAATTGCAGGGTGATAGGGTTACATTAAACAAGCATTCTTTGTTGGCCCTTCTTTTGTTGTGACGGACTATTCTGAATTCTGATGCTGAACTATTTATGCAAGCAACATCTGTTTTCTGCTATGGCTATTGAAGGTACGATATTGAACGTTTTCCATCAAGTGGAAAACTTATCGATTATCTTGCCAGTTTTTGTAGAGCTCTGATAAAGAAAATAGCAGACGGGTGTTATAAAGCAAATGTGCTTTAAAGAGCATTCTTTATAGTTCCTTTAGGAGCTCTGTTCTGGAACAATGCAGATACATGACCTAAAAAGATTATTGTTGATCAGGTATGCCTAAATAGATGGTTGGCCAGTTTAAGTGTCTAGAGGGAAGTTGATTAGGTCAATATCCTTTAGAATCAGGCTCACAAAAGCTACAACTCAGATTGGAGCAGAGAGATATGACTGAATACAGTGTGCAACAAAAGAAGTTGCACACTGATTTTTGTTACAACTTGACCTGAGAAAAAGTTGAGAACAAAAGTGAGTTTTGTTACATGGTTTAGATGGACTTATGTGATAATACAGGACATAATATGTTGCAAACACAATGAGGTAGCACTAGTTAACAAATGGTTTTAATCACATCAGAAAGTGGAATTTAGGTTACCAAGCAATGCCTCTACTTATTAATGTAGAAGTCAAGGCTGAGTCACATTGCAATTTATAGTGGCTTTAAATGTGGCTCATCCAATCATAATTTAAAAACAGAGTTGTGTTTTCTATTAAAAGATTGATTGTTTTGAGTCTTTTGTTTTATGAAAAATCAAGTAGTGACAATGACATTTACATAAAATCTGCATAATGTGTAGAGAACCCAACTGAATAATTAATTCTTAAATAGCTTTCTTTTAGACATTAACAGCTTGTCTGAGGTCTGACGCCTGTTTCACACTGCACAGGTATGCAGTGTGTATGCGGTGCGTAACTGTGGTGTATGGGGAGCTGAAGGTGGGCATATCAGTTGTGCTTTCACACTGGCTGTGTTTGCAGCGTGTAGCTGAACCGCGAAATATGTAGAGAAAACTAAAATGGGAAAGTTCACATTATTTTGATTTCAAAAGGAAAATGAAATGTTAAACCTGCTAAATCTAAAGCAGGCGGTACATACCAGATGTCCTTCCAACCTATCTCAGCTGGCTGAGTTCTGCAAGGAGGAGTGGGCAAAAATCCCCAAAGACAGATGTGAGTGACTGGTCAGTGGTTACAGAGGACGTTTGGTTGAAGTAATGGCTGCAAAATGAGGTGCCAAATATACTAAATAAAAGGCTTCACATACTTTTGCACAAGTCAAATTTCCAGTTTTTGTTAATTAACCCCTTTTGTTCAATAATATATAGTTATAAATCCTGGATATATAAAGGTAAATCTGAATATATAGTTGTGAATCTGAATATATAAATATAAATCTGTATATACAGTCTTATGCAAAAGTTTAGGCACCCCTTGATAAATAACAGATTTTGGTGATTTTTTAATTAAAAAGATGTTAACACAGTCTCTCTTGGAAATGGAAAAAATGCAAAATATTTTCAGCAAACACTGATGCATAGTTATTTCTTATGCCATAAATTAAACAAAAATAAAAACATTATGGCACTGTGCAAAAGTTTGGGCACTCTAAGAGTTCCAGAGTCTCAGATTCTTTTTACAAGGTTTCAGACCTTAATCAGCTCGTTAGATCT
>JAZGTI010009187.1:0-19159 GCA_036877585.1 Botia kubotai | reverse complement strand
CCTAATAAAAGTGCTATTAAAATCTCGTCTCAAAAATAATGAAATTTAGGGTTGATTTTTTTCCACATGTCTGTATAATTCAGTGAAATTTAACATAGCAGCAGTTACAAAATTCAAGTGCTTTGTGCTCGTAATGTTTCCCTAATGTTACTCTAACGTTATGGCTTCTCCTTCAGCTGTTACATGTTTTTTTAGGCTTTTCTATGTGGTTCAAAATTATTTCAAAATCTATTTGCATAGAATCTGTTGCTGGGAAACAGAGTCACATTTTTACATCATGCGCTTCAGTCGTTAATTTGTGCTCCTCATTTCCATTTAATACGAATGGTCGCCTTTGTTTCATTTCGCTAATTCAAGTGGCAAAGTTCAGATACCAAAGTGCTTGAAATGAACGATGGAAGAGTTCACAAAGAAACATTATACATATAGACTTTCTTCATCTCCCAAAATTGACAAGTGGAGTATTAGTTTTAAGGCGCCAAATATCAATTTGTTCCCAGCATGCAAAGAAAAACATTCCAGCGTCAAGCTGTGCTTGCACCTTGAACTTCTTAGGAGATTGTTTAATCTATAAATATTGATCAGGCGTTCTGTTTCTCTGGGTCTGGAGCGACTCTGAGGGGTCCACAAAGGGAGGTCACATAAATCGTACCCCTCTCTCAGGCAAACTGAGAACAAAGGGGAATAAGATGCTTTTGGCCTCTACGGGAGCTTTCAGAGTCTCTTCTCTGAATCGTCCTCCATCCTCCTCTACGAAGAACTGAAGTGTCTGAGATTTATTCACGCAGTAGATGCAGTTATCAATCACCGCGCAGCGAAACGGCAGCATGCAGCCGTGCTGCTGCGACGCGCAGTCATGCCACATCTTCACGATGGTGTTGTATTTGAAGACACTGATGCCCTGTTCACGGTTCACGTCGAATCGGTAGATGAAGCTCTTGAGAGCCACCATGTCTGTGGACTTCTTCCTGCTGTTGTTGTAAGGACACTCCTGCCATTCATCTCTCTTGGGGTCGTATTTCAACAGCCGATAAAACAGAGTCCCTCCCGAGACGTACAGCTCTCCGTTACAGGTGGTGGCTTCGTGCGCTACCGCAAAGACTCCTTTGGGCAGTGGCGCCACCGCGGTCCAGCGGTCCATGCGCGGGTCGTACTTCTCGACCGTGAAGAGACATTCGCCACCAATGGCGTACAGATAGCCATCCATGGAGACGAGTTTGAGTTGGGATCGTGCTTGGTTCATGGGTCGGACCTCGCTCCAGCGGTCCGTGATGGGATTGTAACAGAACACCTTATCCGAGACTTTGCTCCTCTCCCCGGTTCCCCTGATTCCACCGGCCACAAACAAGTAGTTGTACATGGTACAGATGCCACAGCCCCTGGTGTTGATATCATCAGGCATGGCGGTCAACGTGTGCCAGTCTTTGGTGCTCTTGTTGTAGTAGTAGATCATGTGATTGTCCTCAAAGGACGTGATGGAGAGGGGGCTCTGAGGCCGGCTGCTGTTTCGGCTGGGCGGTCTGCTTCCCACGCGCTCAAACACGTCGTTAATTTCCGCCACCAACAGACAGTTGCGGCTCTCTGTGCGTTTGCGCAGGACGAGATCTCTCTCCGAGCCCGTGAGACGCCCGTAAACGGCCGGATCTCTGAGGATCTGGAGAAAGTTGTCGCTCATGAATCGATAAGCGGTCTCTTTCAGCTCATTCAAGCGCTGTTTTTTGGCGATGGTCAGGATTTCGTAGCAGTTCTCCGGCGTGACCTGCGTGGACACGATGTCGATTGCGGCCTGTACCGCGCAGGGCATTTGCAGAATCTTTGCGCCCGTGATGACCTCCACAATGTTGTCTTTGTTAACATTCATCTGAGCAGAATAAACATAATCCACAAGCACAGATAACGTCTTGTAGGTCATTCCTTTCACTTTTAGAATGTCCCGAGAAAGCCTGGCTTTAAAATAATCACTTTTCTCCGCCAATACTGACTTGTGCGCTTGTATTTTCTGTCCACCCACTTCTATGACTAAATTTGGCTCTTCTTTGGCTGAGAGAGCCTCTCTTGCTGTGGATCCACTAAACTTTTGTCCGTGGCTTAATTCTGGCCCAGTCTGTCCAAACGTCGTTCTGTACTGAGTTTGACCGTCTCCTTTAGGGGAATCCATGAGGCATCCCAGCGTTTGCTCAAATGGCCTCGTGTTCTGGGAGCTTGTGTTGGAATTATTTCTGTCCTCCGACATGGACGAGAAATGTTTAATGTCAAACTGACTCCTAACAGTCTCGTTGTCTCTGAGAACACCAGACGAGTTCTTCATTTGCTCCCTGTCGTCTGGTCCGCAACACAGAGAGGGTCCCGTACTGCAAGTCACCTCTGCTCCATGTCTCACTTCAGTGATATTCCCTCGACCTGATTCACTTACATTTCCCAAACTTAGATCCAGATGTTGTGCTTTAGATTCCAGTGGCTGAATGTGCTCCTGAAATCCACTGTCACTGGATACAGCATCTTGTGCGTATTCTGCGCCTTTTACTGCGCCACACTGTCCCGAAGTCCTGCTGTCGGTCAAACCTGATTCCGATGGATCCCACATGCCCATTTTCCCCATGGCTGGGACATTGTTGTTCCCCTCAGAAGTAGGAGATGGTTCTGGAGAGTCTTGGCTTGCGGCATGAAATATGACATCGGCTTGTACTGTGAACATGTTTCTGTTTTCCAGATTGTTGTTCATTTTGCTGTGGTTGCAGTGTGTTCTCTATACTGTCGCTCATTCAGTGATTTTGGAGCAATGAGAAATGATCCGTTTTGTCTACAGTAGTGCTTAACTAATCCAGTGAGGGCCCTTAGGGATGACTGGAAAACGTTTGGGGGTAATGGACTTTTAAAGCAAGCACTGCTCACAGCGTCAAACAATCATAGCACAAGACTGTTTACTTTGTGATCCTCTGATGTAATCCACGTAAACAAGGAATAAAAACAAAATGCTCCTATCAAGAGAAGAGCTCGGGTCCTCTGTGTTCTCAGCCCTGTGTCTGATAGGATAAAAGAGAACAATGTTACGTTCGTATAATTTTAAAGACATTACTGTGCTTTATATTCCTCAAATGAATGATCTTATCTTGTTTTGCAGATGACTAGAATGATGTTAAATGAAAACATTAAATTAAACCTCTGCCAAACAAACGAGCCAGTAAAGAAACACGTTCTTTGAGCGCTCTCATTCATTACGACATGCCACACATAAACCTGTTGAAATTACAGTAATACAACATGACGCACTGAAAGGCTTCATTTAAGAGTCTCAAAATGAGCATGCGCAGTACTGGCAAACACACTGACAGCTTGAGTGATTAAAACTTAATGACAGATAGATAAGAGAGGAGAAAAGAGAGAGAGAGAGAGATTTCATCGTAACATCCATTCTCGTTCTGTCATTATCCTTAAAGACTGCTTTAAAAAACAAATGTACGGAACACAAAGGATCCGAAGTTATTGATAACACAGAAATCAGAAAGATAAGCCAGACAAGACGAACAACAGCTGAACTAGACACATACAAATAGACCTTGAGTAAAAATATGAAACACGTGTTAAATTATGCGGTATAGTGCTCCAATACTTACGTGTCGTACGCTGAATATCACACAAAGCGCTCTTATGTAATTCAGTCAGTCAATACACCGTGTTGCACGGAGTCTGTACATGAGGCAATGAAGCTGTCTCGAGTTTTTCCAAATTCATATTACTTGAACACATGTAAATGACCATCAGTATAATCCATTCCATGTTGTAATAAAAGCCAGTTTAGTGGGAACTTCTCATTGACCAGCTGCATGTGCGTCTGAAAGCATCGACTGGACAACCAGCGTCCACAAAATGCCCTCATTTCAAAAAAGCGGGAATAATCTCCACAAAACCCACCCTGTGCTCCAGATCTCACGGACAGCGCCTCTCAGCCCTCGGAGAGGTGTGCAGTATTTTGATTTTACCCTAAGCTGGGGCAGTTATTGATGTAAACCACACCCCCGTTTGTATTCACGCTCTGCACATCAGATCTGCAGTTTAAATCAAGCGGCAAGCGCGTTCCCGCACACACACTACATTCACGCAGCGCGCGTTCACGTGAAGGATATTGCGCAACGGGAATAATGCATGTAGTTACAAAATCGTGTGCTAAAACGCTTACGGGTTTCATTAAATGCCCTAAACACGATTATCTTGCTCTTGTATGTGGCATTGCTTGTCCAAAGTACAGTAAACGGCATCAATCTGCCGTTAACAAACGAATACTCACGATTTAATGACACGGCGGGTCTCTGTTGAAAAAATAGGTCATGAAACAAAACGAAAAATCGATAAAGGTGAATCGGAACAAAGGTAATCCAGGAAAAGTCACGTCACTATTTTGCATAAAAGGAATATGTCTTAATGTCTTAGGGTTAAATAAAGTGAGAGAAACGTATAAAGAAAACCTTAAACGATTGTCAAATGTTGTTACATTTTACGAGGGCATTAAAGGAGACCATTACACTCCTATATAACATTATGGGCTGGACGGTTGTTAGTTTCTAGGGGGTTGCCAGGGCAAACACTTATTCCGAGAGAGCAACGTATCATAGACGCGGCTGTCTGTCAGCGCAGCAGCGCGCGCTCAGAGTGAGCTGTCACTATTAGTCCTCTACACACATCAGCTGTTTGAGGGAACATCTCTCAACCCACAAAAGCTGAAAGCATCACATATCTGAACTGTGCAGTGTAGCATTATATGAGGGAGAGAGTAAACGACCACATATCATTTGGAGGATTTAAAAATTGTCCACTCTTGAAGACTGTACCTACATTAATTTTACAAATGACTTCATTAAGTCAATCAAAGATACAAAGAAAGTAATAAGAATATAAGTGAGAGGAACTAAACAGCTGTACCTACAATATCTAAACAGCCCATGTTTAAATAATTAATAATCACAGCGAAGTAATAAATATTAGCTTTTTAATTCCCCTTGTTCGGCAGACACCTCGCAAGAGGAATATTTGCAGAGTACTTGGAGAAACACTCAGTAACACATGCCACTGGACTTGGCTGGAAAACACAGATATACAAAAATTCTGGGTAAAACAATCGGATGAACGTTCGTTAAAATACAAACCAGAAATACATATGACATTGTGTCAATATAAAGCTTTTTCATCGTTTTAAATATCAATAAGCATCAATTTTATATTAACATTTTAGAGGAACTGAACCTGTAACAGCGGCCCCTAACTTACTTTAAGACCCAGAAGAATCTCTGGCCCGCCAGAGAATCCCACCCATAGGTGGTCAGCTGTCACAGACGCCTGTCTGGAGTTACACGTACAAGACCAGAACCTCAGACGGCCTGCTGATTCAGCTCACATTTTGAGACATCTTTTACGAGCACCGTTATCTGATAAAACAAACCACTTGAAATGCCCTTTCAAAA
Source organism: Botia kubotai (assembly GCA_036877585.1). NCBI lineage: Eukaryota > Metazoa > Chordata > Actinopteri > Cypriniformes > Botiidae > Botia > Botia kubotai. The sequence goes on along the minus strand of JAZGTI010009187.1, from coordinate 13,703 downwards.
AATGTACAGAAAAACTATATTAATTAAAAAAAAATGAAACAGAAACAACCACATCTGAAATGTGACAAATAAAAAGAAAATATTGCCATTATACAGAAAACACGGAAAGATATTTCTGCTTTTCTTCTGTGAGATTGAATCAGTTAACAATGTGACATTGCATTGCATGCTGCAGTGGTACTGGCATATTTTGCTGAATGCATCAAGGTGGTGTTCAAACATCAGTAGAGGCGAAAGTGCCTCGTGGTAAAACATTTCTCTGGTCCATGACTATGACTTGGTAGTTCAGCTCATCACTGAACCACCATCTATTTTCCCTTCATTCATTCATCTTTCATGGTTCTTCTTCTTTTGTAACACCATGACTGAAAGCAAGATCAATCTTAAGGACATGCTCTCTCTATGATGTGCAATGCCCTGGAGGAAGGAGAAACATCTAGACCATCATTAGATAAGTTCAAAGAAAGATGGAGCTGCTCCATCCAAATCCTAAGAGTAAACTAAAACTAGGACCTGCAGATCTTCTCCACCTCACCTCCGGTTACCTCCATCTCCCTCCGTCAGAGGCTCGGCAGTGGTATTTGCCACACCATAATGGTAGACACCATTTCCTCGTGTTTGGACTGTTTCATTTTTCTGCTGATTCTGCGGTGGCCCAGCCCTCCAGACACCACCAGCAATGAGCTCACACTCACTCTCTGAGTCTGCTTGGCTTTCTGGAAGTACGCTGGCTCGTTTAGTAGGTCATATATTGCTCCGTCCTCTAAAGAGCCTTGAGCCAGAGACCCACATGAGGACGACAAGGAATCCTGGAGAACGCGTGCGTGGGAGAGAGAGCTTGTGCTGTTGTTTGCCAGCTGTGTGTAATTCTCTTCGGGTTGGGATTCTTCAGCCTCCTGGGCCCCAGGCTGGCACTTGCTAGGTGTGTTAGATGTAAGAGTTGCCATGGTCGCTTGCGAGACGTTATACACTGCTGTCGCCATGGTGAGGAACTTGACTGGGCCATGGTGAGCATGAAAGGAGACCATGCCTCGACCTGAAGCAAAAGAACGATAAAGAAAGACAGAATAGGAGAGGAATGGCATCATGCACCTCTTTTTTTTGGGGAATTAATGGCAGTCTGGCAAAATAAGACATGACTGCAGAGGAAAAACTTGGTTTAACAACTTAGTAGTTCCTAGAATGAAGGCGGGATAGTCTAGTAAAACCTAACTTTATTATGTTTTATATATTTTTAATACAAAATCTAAATCGGCATTTTACAGCAACAGCAGGATGTGCTGTATATTTTTCTTTATACAGAAACATAATTAATTCTAGTATCTATTTTCATTAGTCCTAAAATAAAACCAAAAAAATCTACTACATTAATTTGACCACATTTAACAAACAGTCAGTAGGTGTTTAGAAAAATGAAATGCTATCATGAGCTGAGCCAGTAAATTCATTGGTGGGTAATCGAGTATGTGAATCCCTTCACACAAAGTATATGAATTTCTGTAAAACCCTTTAATTGTGGTTTATACCCACCTGTGACCTTGGGGATGCCCTGCAGTCTGGGCACAGACAGGGCCACGGTGACCCCGAGATTGGTCCCCACCAACAGCAGACCGTGACACACTAAGAGACTGCTGACAGCAACTCTCTGCTGGCCTGAGGGAGAAAATTTGTCATGTTTATGTGCTAAATCATTAGCGTACAATATCATCGCTTGTATTATAATTTCTATATATTATTGTATATAATTTGGAACAATAAAAATATTCTACTAATGTTACTGCAAAAACGTTTTTGATAGCTTTGAGAGAACTTTTAGAGAACATTAGTCAATGTTCTTGGAACATTTCCTGTTAGCTGGGTACTATAAAGGCAAATTCACACTGATCCAACAAACACGGACATTCTAATAGAAATTGTACTCGAATTTTGGCATTTGTTGCCGTTTGTCGGATCAGTGTAAATACACCTTAAAACTCTTGTTTTATGGTGTATTCATACTTGGTGACATTTACTCAGTAGAATAACATCCACACATGCTAGGCTGTGTGGGAAGATGCTCGACAGCATGTGTGGGTACGTTACTATGGGGATGATGCTGAACAGCAGTTGGTTTCCGAGGAAACCTGACACGAGGCTCTCTCAAAAATGGGAGCGAGGTCTTTTTAGAAATAAAAGCAAAATGTTCAGCTACTTGGTTTAATAAACAACTCCAAATCTGTCTAGCACAACTAACAGCTTAAAACATGTAAGACATTCAAGCTAATTTATCTTGTACACGCAAATAAAAAAATGTTTTTATATGAGTGGCTTTAAAATTTTTTACAAATCAATGAACAAACAAATAAGCCAATTGCTCACACTCCTTATGAGACCTTTAAGTCCGGTCAATCACAACCTGTAAAACAGTAACAGATTTTAATGTTTAATAATGTGACAGGGATAAACAAGTGGCGTTAGGAGGAGAGATGCCCTTTTGTTACCGTTATCATGAGCAAACAGTATTGCAGGTGAAAAGTGATGACATAACTGGAACTAAAGTCAGGGCACTGTAGCCACACCCATCTGTGTGATTCTGATTGGTCAGAGTCAGACTGCAGGCTTCTATTCAGCTGTAGCGATCACTGAGTCATTGGAAAGGAGCTGGCTTTGTTTCTGAACATCACAGATCATTAGATTAGTCATGGCAACTGCTGCAATGGGGCTGTAACTAAACAAACGAGGGTTGAGCTTGACTAAAGCGTTACTGTACGTTATTTAGAACTTTTTTTTTATTTAGAACTTTTTATTATAAGTGCTACAAATTATATGCAATCTGTAACTTAGCGGGTAAACCGGGCAGCAAGAAATCTTATTTGAAAGACGTATTTGAGTCTTCTAGTTAATTACACTGTCACTACGGGTGAGAAACACACAAGCCCAACAAACTAAACCTAACACCGCATAACTGTTAATGTAACTGCATGAGTTGCTGCAAAATGTCTAAAAAGAGTTTTTCGCTGTATCCTGTTCTGATGGCTGCTGTGGTTTAGCCAAACATCTCCAACATCCAGGAATAGATTCAGCTGTGGGCTGTGTCTTCAGTCTGACCTTCTGAAGAGGGACACAGATGTGTACATGTCAGATTGAACCGTTTAACAAATCCCCTCTGTGCCACACTGTTCAATCACTATATGAAAATATTCTTAATGAGCAACATGTGCTGAGCGCTTATGAAATACTGTAACAGTGTTCAGTGGGTTAGTCCAAGCTTAGCTGTGCGACCAGTTAATCTCCTGCTGGTTGAGTTATATCGTCAGCTGATGCCTTTGCACACAAACGAACACACAGGTCGAGAACAATCTAAATTTTGATCTGATTTGATGGTGACCTAATCAGAACGGCGTGTGCTAATATATGCTGATCTCATAGAATTTAGACACAAACCAAATCATAACCAGTATCAACATGCCAGGGTTTATTGAACTGTGATCCGACAGGATGGAGGAACAATTGACATTTGGCAGTTGTGAAGACTACAGATGAAATAGATGAAGTCCTCAAGCGTTAAACACCAACGAAAATGAGTATATGAACAATTCATTTGAAAAATTACATTTTTCTTTCTGTCATATATTAATTATATTGAAGATCTATCTGAAGAGCAAGAGTCGGTGCTGTTGTTTTGTGGGGTGGCTGTTTGTCACATTACTGCACACATGAGCGAGTATTTGGGTCATAGAAGACAAAGGCCATTGACTGTACCCACACACACACACACACACAAAGTGAGATTAGCTGATATCAGCCCGTTTGTACACTTCCATGAACCTACAATCCGCATCTGGATTTTGGGGGACACTGTCTCTATGCTTAATTGACAATTTCTTTTCTGTATCTCAGATAATACACAATGACAAATTGACTCTAATTGTTTTAAGTACATCAGTAATACAATAGATAAACACCAGCACACACACAGCATACAAACTGACATGTATGATCTGTCCAAAAAACCTGTCACTCGCTATTACACTGATTATCAGAAGAGACCATCATTTTGTCAAATGTTACATAAGATACTGTACATTAGTTAAATGATGCAAGACAGATGTCTGTCACTGAGTGCCGTGACCTCCAGACATCCCAGACTCACCTTACAGTGGAATTACACAACAAATCCCTCATCCTAAACTCTGCTCCAGTGCTACTGATCGCACATCGAACCTAAAAGGGTTTCAAATTCTCTCTCTCTCTCTCCGTCTCTCTGAATTAGCTGCCATCCATGCAAAACTACATATTCAGCACTGCTATAGTGAACCTCAGCAGCTACTGAAATATAATACAGTCTAATATCACCCTCATATATTCCTCTTACACACAATCCTCTACAAAGTTGTTCAGAAACAACTGAAATCTCTCAACTAAAATGATTTTTTTGGGTGAATAAAATGCTTTTGAAGTATGTTGTAAAGACTTGAAATTAATCTAGAAAGGATTTTTTTTTACAGTTTGAGGATTGTGAAAGAACGATTGCTTTATTGTACCAATTTATTCACTGTGGTAAACCGTTCCTGTTTTTCACTCATTTAGTAACCGACTTTTCTAGGCTTTCAAGTGAAAGCCTCGAATTTCCTTCAGCCAGAAAATTCTATTGATAAAAGACTCAAAAAACTGCCAACAGTTAACATAATGACGGAAAAACACAAGTTTCAGCAGAGACAAGCAAAGACACAGCACAACACAGTCACAGCCCAGCTGGACTAGAAATGCCTTTTATAACACAATCCCAACCTGTCCTGACAAATAAGCCTCAGAGCTTAGGAAATAGCAGGGCATGATCCGACACTCAGCACACTGATGCTTAAGGATTCTGTAAGCCTGGAGCACAACAGTGCTGGAACACTTTTGTGCATTTTAAAAACTCAGTAGCAAGATTCGGAAATGTCACTTTTTTCTTTGGACCCTCCATTGGACACCCATAACACTTGTCTTGAGAAACAGAATATGATGTGACTACAGATCCTATTAGTAACCAACACACTGTTGTGTACAATTAAAAAAAAAGTTGTAACAAAAAATGTAACAAAACTGGACAGTTTAATATTTGTTTACACACAACACTTTTGTCTGATAATCTGTAAACTAGGCTAATGTGATAACGAACTGACATTAACTCACTGAATTGATCTAAGGGCACATCTTGAATCTCCGTGTTCTGTTATACATAGATTCAGGAAGCGGACATCCACATTGATGTTGGCAACAGTTCAAAACGTATCAAACATTCATTCATCCCTCGCTGGTGGAATGATGGTGGACTGCATTCAAGAAACAGCTAAAAATCAGCCTTTTTCATGAATACCTGACACAAGTGTGAATAATTATATAAAAAAACAACAACAACAACCTACTAACCGTCATTAAGATGTGAAAAGCTGTTATTTCTGTCACAATTCACAGCAGTTATACTGGCTTTAAATGTAAAATGTTATTTTAAAACACTTGAATGTATGTAGCAAGAGATGGTGGTATTAGTTTAGGGAACTAAAGCTGCGGTTTGAGACACACCCTGACACTCACACAGGAAGTCCTTCTTGTTTCTGGTGTCTCCATGAAGGCAGTTTCCTGTATGACCATTGGTTGCTAACGAGGGAGTTCTCGACTGTACTTGACCTCAACACATTTCCTCTCCAACATTCCAAACAAAACACTGCGATAAAGCTGACAAGGCAGTTTCCTTTAAAGGGTCAAAGCGAATGTTGATATATTTAGATTTTACTGTTATCCACTTGGCACAGTAAGGATAAATTGATGGCAAAACCCAGTCGTACAGAAATACAGCATCTGAACGAGTTTTTTTAGCAGTGATCCTAACTTAATCTAATGAATCAGAGACAGTAACAAGGGGTGGGTGAATCTGTAAATTCGTTACATCCTTCATTACATCATTCTCTGTATGTGAGCCCTATGGATCCAGTATTTCCCCTCACTGTTAATGACAACAGCGACTTGATCTGTTTGATTGACGCATGCAAGTGTGTTTCAAAGAGCTAATGCTAATAAGCTAGTTCACGAGCCCTGCTAATGAACTGCAAGCTGCTTGTGAGCATCAGAGAACCTGGAGGTAAAATGGAAGAACAATATTTCCAATGTAACACAATTAAGATTGATTTATTTCTATAATCAGGTCTTGTGCAGCACTCAGACAGTGTGAGCAGCACAGCTCAAATCTATCATGGCATGTGAAGGGAGAAGGAAAACAAAGTACATACCCCCACACGCATTCAGTGTGTCTGGCCTGTTCTGTCACTATGGAGATTTAAATAAAGCTTCTTTAGTCTGCCCTGCTGAAATGACTCTTTTGAAACAACCCTTTCATTACAGAGCACACACACACCAATAATATTAACAGGGAGAGTCCCCTTGAGTCCTCTCTGTATACTTAATGTATATGCAAGGTTCTCTTGCATGTTACAGTGCACATATACTGTAAATTTAAATAAAATACATGCACTATTATAACAGAACAATGGTGGTACACTAGAATGCATTAAAACCAGGTTGCCAGACTGCATTTTACTGCATTTACAAAAGAAGATTGTATTTCACATAGATTACAGCTCCAGTTCAAAACCCTGCAGGACTTCATCGCATTCGTCGTGCCTGCTGCCTGACCGACACAGTACGTACATTATTTTGACATCTAGGATTATTTTGGGCCAGTTTGACATCATCTACTAAGATATGAGCAATCCATCATCACCTAAACACACACACAAACTCAAAACTAAACCATTGACTGTTATCACTGAAGAAACCAAGAGCAGAGAGCAGTAAAAAGTACCTCAGTATAAAAGGTCCGAGTTAATTCCTAGTCTACTGATATCCGAACAGCTTCCCAAACACACCAGCTGTGTTGAGCTGCACAAACGCCCCATTCAAAACACCTCATGAAACTGAAACATGACCAAACGCTGGATAAGATCCAAAGCGAACGACAAGTAGAATGTGAGAACTGATTAATGCTCCTTTCATGAAAACCCCCTTCAAAATATCCATGAATAAGGTTTAAAATCGACATGCTTTAATTCTGTATCACCAAAACACTCAAAAGTGTGTTTTCTACCTTTAAAAACTGAGCTTGGGTGGAAAGACGTAGAGCCACGGGTCATCTGAATATGATAATACACAACGTCTATTTTGTTGGGAATTGCTTGTGAGTTTTAAGGAGGTAAATGGAGTTTCTGTGATTCTAGAGGAAAAGCTGTAATTCCGTTCTCCCACATAAAAGGAAATCACGAGACACATGACTAAGAGACACGCCCACTGGTAATGTCATGTTTAAACACAGGCCACAGGCAGATTACAGGTGTCTCCGCTGAGAACTGCAGAGAATCTTCTCTAAAGATCTTCCTGATGTATGTTATTATGGAGCGCTGGGAACCTGGGATTCAAAATCCAATTTAAACCTAGAAATAAAACTTTAGGATTTTCAAAATGCAAAACAGAAACAATATGACGCAAATCAATAAGGAAAGTATTCAAATAAGCATATTTGTGGTATTGACCAATATAACTCTATGTTTCGAAATTCATTAAGCTGCTGGGGGGAACTTAGACCTTTAAAACTTTCCAGTGAAGCACACAAGATGCTCTTTGGAACGTTCTCAAATCGTGCATAACGTGATTCATCAGGCAAAACCTGCTGGAAACCTCCAGCTTAAATGGAATTCTGACTTGCAGGTACATTCTTCAATTACAATTTTAACTTAAAATGTTACACTTATATTATATTATTATGCAATATATAATATCATAGTTTATATACAGCTACATGTAATATTTTAAAATACACTATATGGCCAGAAGTATGCAGACAGGTTGTAGCAGTTAGCTACATCAGTCACACCTGTTACTAGCAGGTGCATAAAATCAAGCACGCAGCCATTTAATCTCCTTGGACAAACATTTACAATAAAACAGGGCCTACCAGAGTCCCTCTCAACACAATGCTAGTGTGTACAAAGCAAGATTCATGGTTTCCTGAGTCCAGTCAGTAAAAGAACTTGACTGTCCTGCACAAAGCTCAGACCTGAACTCCACCGAACACTTTTGGGAAAAATTGGAACGCTGACTGTGAGCCACACCCCTTTACCCAACATCAGTGACCTCACTGATTCATGCTCAACACAGGCATGTTCCAGCAGAAAGTCTTCCCAAAACAGTAGAAGGTATTTAAACAGCAAAGGGAGGAACAACTGCCTAATAACGCCTATGGTTTTGAAAATAAACGTTTGCTATGTTTACTAATATTATATTGGTATTACAATATAGATATTACACTGCTGGTCTCAGTGATGCAGACAGAAGTGGGTTATTGTGATGTGTTTTGTACCTGGCAGTATGTTGTTGACTGCTGTGGCGATGTTGATGTCTTGCAGGTGGTCCAGAGTCTCTGTGTGGAAGAGTCGTAAGGTGGAGCCTGTGCTGAAGGAGATCCAGATCCCCACACCAGCTACCACCATGTGGGACACGATCATCCCCTCTTCCTGATGGGCCTCAAACTGGCGCTGTCGGTGAGAGAAAACGAGCTTTAATTACACATGATTCTGCATTAATGTATATAACCTTTAGTGTATCATGAGCTAAACGTGCAAAACAACAGCGCTATCGGGGGCGTACAATTCACTTCTGTTACATTTTGTCAAATGTGGGCGGAGCTGTCACACAGTTAGGAGCTTAATGACGTTGGTTAGATAACAGGGTTGCGTGTGATCATGTGTGTGTAGAGTAGACAACACATGACATCAATATTCTGAGATCACAGCAGGTGTTTTTGCTCCACGCGTGGTGTGAATGGCTGATGAGTGAGAGAGTGACATCACAACATTACATCATAATGACATAAGCCCACCTAAATCTTTAAATAGGCAAATAACAACCTAAAGCATCTTGCCTACAGCACCCATTAAATAAAGTTTGTGTTCACAGCAAGATTTTTCTAACCAGATTTGTGTGGCTTAGTCTTTACATAACCAACACAAAACAAAAGACTGAACCACTCAATGGACAAACCCACATTCTAATCCTGTGCTGAATCGGTACTTTCCTTCTTGAGCAACACAGTTGTTAATAAAGAAATGAGCGTGTAGAGGGTGAACGCGCTGTGCTACCTCAACCGTGTGTGCCTGTGTGCTGATGATGAAGATCTGTCCTCCTGATGAGGCCCACACGTGCTCACCCACCCCCAGCAGGGCCTTCACCGGCAGCACCCCCAGCTTCAGCACACGGGCCCCTGACTCCATCCAGGAGCCGTCTGTGTGACAAAGGAGAGGTGTGACAATCTGTCTCTCAGATATCAGTATATGCATTTACACACACTTCACTTGTTATCGTTTGTTAAAAGCAATCTTCAGAAGTTGTTCAATCATACAACATCATTTAGGACCCCGACTACACCCTTATTCAGCCCGAAATCCTCACCCGCACTGTGTGTGTGTGTGTGTGTGGACTTCCCGCAGGAACATAGTGACCTCATAGTTTTCTCAGAGCAGAACAGAGGCGTGTTGAGTGTTTGTTTAGGTTCAGACACAAAGGAACTATTCAGGAGAGTCACCTCACAGTGAAACTACTTCAAAAACCAGTTTAAATGTGAACAGAACAACACCAAAATCAGTTCTAATAAGTGATACACGCTTATTAACGTGATCATTTTTATACACTGATTCTCTGTGTCTGTTTCTGTCAATATTTTCCTATTCTGAGGCATTAATGAGCTGCTGATGTTTATTCAGAGCTGGTTTTCCCTGAAGAGGCTCTGATTACGTAACACCAGCGCCTACACAATATTCCCAAACTCCCCTGATCTCCATCGCTTGTTTCTGTCTCGCTCTGATTGAGAGAGACTTGTGATGAGTGTGTTTGTAAGAGGGAAAAGCACTGTTTTAATGAGGGCACAAATTTGACTGACTAGACATCAGTCTTTTCATTGCCTTTGTTTACATATTATTCATTCAGCCGAACACAGAATGACATCAATGGCGATGGAGTTTGATTCAGATATAAGATCTGATAACATCACCATCTTGTTGTGTTTTATTAGTTTATTCTGCTGGAATTGCCAAGAACTACCAAAAAGTCTGCGGTGGTCATTTCTACTCATGTGACCAAATGAAACTGCAGGAAACACTCCCACCTTTTTCTATTGGTTAGATGAACAGATAGCCCCGCCCCAAACTCATGTTATTGGTTGAGGCAACGTTGCTGCGTCTGATAGAGATGCTCAAACAAACTCAAATGTTTTGAAAGTGTGACATATGCATATAATGCTGGGTTGGATAAAATGGACAACCAGTCAAGTGTATTAACCATATTATTTGATAAATGTCTGAGCCACAGGCAGCAGAAAACTAAACAGAGAGTGAAACAGAATACAAGCATTCCAGTGAGAAAAACAGCTGTGGAAAGAACTATTGAGTGTCGAGGAAAAATATTTCGAATGTCTCACTTTCTTTCCAAAAAACTGGAGAAAAGGTTTTCAAAATACTGTGAAAGTCAATGTGTCCTGTGATCAGGATATTTCATGGAATTTTAGACCCGGATCTCAGACTAAAGCAACACATGACATGGATGTTATGTAAGAAATCTTAAATTCCTCAACATTTACAATCAGTAACATGCTGATGACCTCATTCGCTGTCTGGAGGAAGGAGATGAGGAGTGTGAGGAAGAGGAGAGAAAAGTAGGAGGTATGAGGAGGTGTATGAGGAGGAGGAAGAGAGTTAAAAGGTTTGACCAAAGAAACTGAAGAAAGAGTAGATCAATGGATGGATGGATGGATAGATATGTGAATATTGTGAACAATACAGAACAGATGGACATTATCCGAGCCAATTCCTTTATGAAATGCCAAAACTATCCCACTCATAAAGTCAAAAGTGCAGAACTATGATACAGAATAAGAGAAAGTGAGGATATGCAGCTGAACCAGATCAAAGCTGATTGAAACATCTCACCACCAGCCCTGGAGTAGATGACCAGGGAACCACTGACCAGTCCTGCATACAAACAGCCGCTCCTGTAAACCAGACACGTGACGCTGGACTTATCAGGGGAGAAAAAGTGCTGCAGACGGACCTTCTTTGAGCGCTGGCTGCTTTTATATACAGATATACTGAAATAGAAAACACAGATTCATAAAGCAATACAGTGAAGACTAATGAAGTAGATGGAGCATCTTTAGACAGACAGATGAAGAACAACAAACTGTCAACGAGCATGCTGGGTTAACAGAGCTGGTTAGACAAGAACTTTGATGTTGGATCTCAGCTGGGTGATGTACACACCTGCCTTCCTCCATTCCCAGACACACAGTCGGTGTGTCATTGACTTTACGATCCTCAGGGTTTCCCTCCCCATTTTCCAAGGGCTCATCTACAGGCACATACGTCATGCAGAGAATGCGCGACTCCACGTTAAAACACTCCGTCACTTTGGGATTCGAGTTTTGCAGGGCCACGACAGACACCTGACCCATGTGATTAGTGCAGCTGGCCACCTGTTCAGACAGGAGATGATTCACTTCAGAATCCCAACAAACATTATGAATAAAAAAAACGTCAACTTTATGCTTCCGTTCCAATAAACAAAGTTCAAGTGGTTAATAATGTCTGTTCCTGAAACATGAAGCTGTCTCAGGAGGAAACACACGGGTCTGGTATTGATGGAATGCAGGCTGCTGTTCGCCAAGTGCTCTTAAAAGGATGCAGCCAATCTCTGCAGGCTCTTACATGTCTCGGAGAGGGTACAGTTTTATGACTTACTCTACGGTAATTACAACATAAAAGCTTTGAATGCAACCTCACGCTCACAGTGAAACACTGCCCATGTAGAACAAAGGCTGTAGTGTTAAATGATGCTTTTAGGCTTTAAAAGAGGAGCAATAAAAGGCAGCAATAAAATGCCACTTCAGGTCAAGTATGATTTGGCAACAAACATGCAACAAACACGCAACACTGACATCACCAAGTTCCAATTTCTGAAGATGAAGCTGCATTGAATTTAATTAAAGTGACAGTACACCTACAAATGCGAATTCTGTCATTTTTACTTTCATATTGCTTTGGAACATGAGGGGGAGTTATTTGTATTTTTTTGGTCAACTATCCCTTTAATATTTAGGCAAATAAAAAGTATTTTGAATTACACAACGTAAACTGTCTGAGACTCACCCACACACACCCATGACCCATAACGGGCAGATCGGCAGTGCTGTCATTGTTTACGTGTGGCTCAGGGTTGTGAACTGCACATTCAACCTAACACACAAACAAACACACACATCACATATACACACACTCACTTGCTTTAGAACACTCTTGCTATGAATAGTATAATGAATGTCATATTAAGATTCAGGCATTTGGCTTCAGGTCACCTTGAACTCTTGTAGTTTAGACATGACCACAGCCATCTGCTTGAGTAAGAGGGGATGGTTCTGCTTCCTCATTTGATTTCCATCATCTTCAGCACAAAACCAGCCCTGAATATTGTCCTCCTCTGTACAAACACATTACATTAGAAAAGCATTCCTCACGTTCAACAAATCAATGACAATTCCAAATGCGTCCTTCAGTTGCCAGTATTATAATCCCTTTCTCGGCACAGAACCTTAAATGCTGCTTTGGCTTAACGATTATTCACGCTCTGTACAATCTGATTTCAACAGGCATAACAACAACCTTTTATTTAAAATCTGACGCCACATGGCACAGCATGTATTAAAGCGAGTTAATAGTGTCAAGGTATGTTTTTCATGCAGCTCTTTTGATTTCAAAATTTTACAGATACAGGATATGAAGACTGGAGAACAGGAAATGACACGCACGTAGAGTCAGTTTGGCCATCTGCAGATTACTGATCCAGGCTTGCTTGATGGATGGACTGAAAGTGTTGAAGACCGCAGTGAAGAATGTGGGTCTACCGTACCTGAAAGATACACGAAAGTACAAGTGTACAGTAAAATGTACAGTACAGTTTACAGTAGTGTTTAATGTAAATGTACAGTAAACTACAGGCGTTCCTGTAGCTCAGCTGGCAGGGCTTGAATGCACTGCAAGTCGCTTTGGATTAAAGCGTCTGCCAAAAGCATAAATGTAATGTAATGTAAATGTACCAGGAAGCAAAACAGTACAGAAATCTCCTGCCTAGCTTAAATATCGCAGCATGGTTTCAGTTGGTCTGGCTCCTCCTCAAGACAGCTGGAAAAACACCCAGAGTCCTTTCCTGTATATCAGTGACATTACAGGATATGATGTAACACTTGGCCAGAATCAACACCATCAGTAAAGGCCCAGAATGTATTAAACTTCCATATTCTTTAGTTTGGTAAGATAGTTCAGAAGGGACAATTGTGTAGGAATATCAGACATTAACTAAAATAAAAAAGGTAGGGCCCAGAATCTAGACTATTAATTACCAAAATGTCAACAGCATACAGTTACCAGTAGTTACAGTGTGTGTGAGAAAGATTTATATTATCAGAGGAATTACTTAAACAGCCGTTAGTCTAAAGATGCTCTTATAACCCAGACACTGAAATAAACACATGCTTCCATAACGCCAGCAAACAATCATTGTGTGCGTACGTTTGTGACAGCTGCACACTTCAAACCCTCTGATGAAGAAGGGCTGGATAATAACAGCAAGTAACAATCTCTGGGGTC
>JAZGTI010009186.1:0-19159 GCA_036877585.1 Botia kubotai | reverse complement strand
AGATGTTGCCTCGGTCTGAAGCTATGAGCAGGTCATTTGTTATTTTGACCAATGCGGTTTCTGTGCTGTGATATGGCCTAAAGCCTGACTAAAAATTTTCAAGCATATCATTATTTTGTAAGAAGGAGCACAGCTGAGTAGACACTACTTTTTCCAGTATTTTGGACATGTATGGGAGGTTTGAAATCGGTCGATAGTTTCCTAATTCACTCAAGGTGTTTGTCAAGGTGTTTAAACCACATATGACAAATCATTTAAACTGATTCAAACTTTTTTCATTCTTTCATTTCTTTCTTTCAAACTTTCATTGAATTTTTTTTTTTCATTTTATAACACTTAAATTTTACATAAATGGGTTCATTAAATATACTTGTTTAATTTTTGATGCCTTTTGGTGCATAAGTATCATATTCTACATTTTCTGAAGTCATATGCTAGTGTGAGGAAACGGACTACAACTGAATTTATTATTCACAATTTTCACAATATTATTCCTGATGATATTATTCTTGTTCTCCTTGACACTTTCACTTTTGTGCAGGGGGGTTAATGGCGGTCAAAAGGGGACAAATAAACCACTTCTAAATTTCTAAATATCATGAAAAGAGTTGTTCATATAGCATAGGAATTGCAGTTGCATGAAACAAAACCTTTAAAAGAAGGAAGTAGATGCAAGATCACATACTACAACAGCTTGTAATTACAGTCCAGATTCTCTGAGCATCTGTTTTGAATAAACTACAGGTTTTTGTCACTTCCTTAGCAGCTTTCTAAAGCAGATTATATTATACAGATGCACTTTACATTGCATTCAATAATGTGGCCAATATGCTCTGTGTTAGTTAACATATGTTGCAATCAGCTTGCCAATAGCAAGAGTGTTCTTCCTAAAATGCAGGAGCTGTAGGCATGCAGAGCATCTCAGCACCAACTTCCCATCACAGCATTAGTGGTTTTGTGGGAGTTGAGCCCCTTGTTATTGTGATATTTATTTCCTTCACTGTGTGGGGTAAAATGATGCACTGTGGCAAGTCTCTATTTTTTGAAGACTGGTGTCACTGGTGTCTGAATTTCATATCTAATCACATCCAGTCTATATCGGGAAACCTGTAGAGTGTGTTGTCAGCATTTTTTGTCTTTATGAGCCATTTATCTGTTTATCTAAGGGACAGGTGCGCCCAAACCAACATCTTGCTTATTGCCAGTTTTTGCCAAGCCTTTACATAACTGGCTGAGTGGCATATGTTGTTGGCATGCCGATGTGAGCCTAGAAGACTGGTGTTTGAGTCTCATATGGAACACTTCCCTGTGCGTCTAGTGTGAGCTTTTTTTAACTTGACTTTGCATTTGGGTGGTGAAAAACATTATTTCCCAGCAGCCTTTGATTAATCTCTGCTATATGCCCTCTGCTAAGACAACAGATAACACTTCACTAACAACATCTGCCAATTATGCAATTCATGCATTAAGCTCTTCCACAGAGCTTTTTGTGATATAGTGCAAAAAAGCCAACCCTGTCAAACCACTGTAATCTGCCACACTGCATCCTATAAAGGTAAAGAATATTACATTGTTTCATTTTATAATACAATAATTTTTGGTCTTATGTTCAATTTACCCCATAATGACAGTTTCTCAACCATATGTCATTCTATGACTTTTTTCTGTGAAATACAAGGAGATGATACACAATGGTTAGTGACTGATAGACACATTCGCTTTCATTGACAAAACTTTTTTTTTTTAGTTAGTTTTTATTTATTTTAGAACATTCATTTACATATTTAGTTATTTCCATTTTGGTTAGACCCGCAATGCTTAAATCAGACAAAGTAACAAGAATCAAAAGCAAACAAAGCAGACAGAAGACAAAGCAAAACAAACTGTTGATTGTCTTACTGTAACGATAGTGGGGACCGGTTGTGTTTGTGATAATAACAGGGCGGAACAAGGGACTAAACAATAAACGATATTTAATGAAAAGATAAACACAAATGACTGGACTGATTTGTGGAGCGGGCGCTGCTACCTGGACACAGACTTGAGAGAATGGAGAAACCGCCAGGCTCGCCTTCAGATCTGCAAGTTCCGCCGCCACCGCCTCCAGGATGACCCAAGGATCTGAAGAACTCCCCCTCGGCTCCGGTTCCTTCCGAGCTGGAAAGCAGGGAACAGCCTTATTCGCCACGGCTGCCACAGGCACCTTCCCCAGACCGTACCTCTCTGGCTCTGGCGCTCCATTCCCCGGTCTCGCTCGGCCTTGACTAAAGCTTCCCGGCTGGCATAGGCTCGGGCTCCGCCTCCCCCAGCTGGAGGTCAGAACAAGCCGCTCTTAAAGCCATGTTTATGTATTCCATTATCGTCCATCTCGGATTGGGCAACGGCATGAAGTTCTTGAAAAGGGGGTCTAATCCTGACCAAAAAAATAGTCGTGATAACGACGTCCTCCATAGGGAGATCATAAACCTCGTCCAAAAAGTTCTCCACATACTCTTCCATGAACTTGCCGTTTTGGCGCGGCCAAGACGCCATATTCCACAAAATGGAGGCCGAAAGCAAAAAACAAAAAACAAAGCAAAGTCCAAAAGGCAAAAGACAAAGCACAAAAGACAAAAAGGCACAAAAGTACAAAGGCACAAAAACACTAAAAGCAGGAACAAAAAACACCAAAAATGCAAAAAACTGCTGTGCTGTTGTCTGTTAATGGTGGGTTATTCTGTAACAATAGTGGAGACCGGTTGTGTTTGTGATAATAACAGGGCGGAAACATGGGACTAAACAATAAACGATATTTAATGAAAAGATAAACACAAAGCCAACACAAACACTAACCGTAAGACAAAAAGGACGACGACAACAAATGCAGCAGCAGAGAGGAACACAAAGAACAAACCACGGTGATAAACATATAGTCCAAGCAAAGGTATCAAGAGGGCAATCCAAAATAGCGTAATCCAAAAATACGGGCATAAATCCAAAAACCAAGAAAAGACACGACACGATTGAATATACACAATGAAAAAAACCTCGAACGATGACCAACTCCTAAACAAAAACCCACGAACATACTAACAAAACCAGGAACTTAAATTCACATAATAATCAAATAGACACAGGTGCAAACGATTAAACTAAAACATGAAGTGACAAAACACAGGGGACAAAAAACAACTTCATAATAAAAGTTTGTGCTCCTCGCTTGTCGCGGGAGCCCGGCTTCGTAACACTTACATGGCAATCAGTTGATCACTTCTTGTCTAATTTGCTATAACAGACAACTTTCAGACATAAAAATATCTAATAATTTTTCCTTTTATTGCATTTTTGCACACCATTTCTTACACCAGTAATGACATTAGCTGTCATCACACCATTTTTTAATGATGACATTTAGCAGTCGTGCTGGTAAAATCCAACAACTTGCAGTGTTTCCTGGTTACAGGTGTTAATTAATGTGACTATATAATTGATGTTGTTTTTGCTTTTTCAACAGGGATTCTTTGTGTCTGTATTCTACTGCTTTCTTAATGGGGAGGTAAGTCAAGGATAAGTGTAATTTCATGGATGGATAGAGATGCAGACTGACTCTGTCAATATACAGGCCCTTTCACCAGTCACAACACCCAGTCACCTTATCTGCCCTTTCCCACCCAAACCTATTACTACATGAGAGGCTATTTACCGTCAACAAACTTGCACACAGACCCAAGAGGAACAGAGCAATTTATCAACCACCTGCATACCACTCTCCTATAATGGGCTCGTTTTATGATCTGCGCTTTATTAACCCAATGCAAAGCTTTATTCTTAATATTAGTATCACCTGAAATGATAGTCATTCATCTCTGGTGATTCTCCTCTTTCATGCACAGACAAAACAGGATTGTTATTTTATTGCAATGTGAAGTTACATACATACAGTCAAACCTTTGGTGGACTCAAACAGATCATCAGGTTTTTCACAAACTTGTGGATTATGTGCAAGCTTCACTATACTGTCAAGACTCTGCTGCCTTCATTGCCCCCATACAGTTTGTGTACCACCCCAAGTGGTCAACAGATGATGGCATTGCCACCACCCTTGATTTGGGCCTCCCCAGCTAGACAAAAAAAAGACTTCAGTTCAGAGTTCAGCACAATTATTCCTCAGCATCTGACTGAAAAGCTGTTCCTGTTGGGCCTGAACCTCTGCAACTGGATTCTGGATGTCCTGAACGAGACCTCAGACAGTCTAGATTTTGGTGCTGAACATCTCCAGCACCACAATACTGAGCACAGTGGACTCTCAGAGCTGCATGCTCAGTCCATTGCTGTTTACACTGCTGACTCAAGACTGTGCAGAGATGCACGGCTTAAACCACATCATCAAATTTGCCAATGACACAACCGTGGTGGGCCTCATCAGTGAATCAGCATACAGAAATAAGATTGATTAATGATTGAATTAATGATGATTAATGGGCTGATGCAGGCAACAACCTGACCCTGAATGTGGCTAAAATGAAATTGGTAGTTGTTGACCTCAGAAAAGCTATGGTAAATCACTTTCTGCTGAACATTGATGGCTCCCTTATGGAGATTAGGAGCACCAAAGTATTGTTGTTGTTAATTAAGTCCTGTCCAGCGTGTCCTGTGTTGTCATATGTATATAGCATCTTGATATGGTTGTAATGAAAATAAACTATTCTGACTCTGGCCAGTCACAAATATTAAACAAATTCTAAGACTAGAATCTTTAGACACCACACACTACATGATTTTATCTGCTAACTGTAAATAACAACTGAGCTCAACTGGAACACTCTGTATGATAAGTGGTCAAGACCAAATTACATTCATAATTGGCCTGAGAATCTTTTTGTGTGTGAGATTAAGAAACATCTTTGAATTCCGCAATTTGATGCTTGAAGCCATAGTTGTAATGTCTTTATGAATAAATTGTGAAATTGGCAGTACAAAATATTTCAAATGCTTTTAGCTAACAGTAATATAGTAGCCTACTTTACGCTCTGTTTTATTACATTTAAAACTATTCCAGAGATTTCACCATCAGTGCAGAAAAATGTGGAAGTAGTTGGCATACAACAAATATATTTTTAATGCCAGATGTTTTTTTAGATTTTTAACCCTTATATGGAAATGCATTTTTTGCCTTGATAGTAACTTTTAAGTTAGTTTTCCCATACCCTTATCCCCAAGTTCATCTGATGCATGTTTCTCCACAGGTGCAATCAGCAGTTAGAAAGCGTTGGCATCGCTGGCAGGATCATCACACTTTGCAAGCACGAGTGGCAAGAGCTATGTCCATCCCCACATCTCCCACGCATCAGCTTTCACAGCATCAGGCAGACCACGGCTGTCTGACCTTTCCACAATTGCTTTTGCTTATTTCTGAATTAGCCACTCTGATGGACTACTAGTGTGCAGCACACTGGCGCAAAAGACCAAGTGATTGTTTATCTTTCTGATGGCTTAATGTGTCATCCACAGTAACTTGTGAATTTAATTTATGTGTCTGTGTAATTTGACCATGGGACCTGAATCAAAGGGTCGCAAGAGTGTTGATGAATTGTAACAACATTCTTTTAACTCTTTCTTTTTTGCATTTTGAAAACTAAAATGTTCCCATTCAGATGTCACATAATACTGTTTTTGTGTTGTCAATCATACTGTTAAACTTTTAAATTTTTAGTAATATTCATTTTATGCACCCTATAAACCTATCTGTCTTTTTACCTTTTTGTCTTTCTATCAAAAAAAATGTTTTAGAGAAGCAAACATAAAAATTGGTCCTAAGAGCTTTTTAGTTTCATTTAGAACCTTATTAGCACTGTTGAAATTTCTAATAGGGAATTTGCATCCTGCAAATCCTCTTTATACATTTTAAGTCTCCATTTCATTCATGTCACTTACCTCTAGCAGCCTCCTTTAAATGCACATGTTCATGGAGAAGAGAATAAGCTCTTATTTTCCTAATCCCACTAATGGCCTTGTCCATCTGTGCTGCTGTTTTAGGCTGGAAGGTCCTGCTTGGGTTCACTTTATGCCATTTTATGCTTTATGTGAACTTTGTCTTGCCTCTGCCGATCTACTGTGTCAATGTGTGACCAATTCACCATACTGATAGTCCCTATTAGCACAAGCTGAGGTCTAGATTATCAGAAGGCTAGATCATGGAGGCAATTTGGGATGCTGATAGATGAGAAGAGAATTAAAGAGCAGACACAGATCAGTTTATTTTTTATAGAAGGACAATATTTTTTTTTTTAAGAAAATGCGTGTGATGCAACCATTGTGTTGTTTACGATTGCTTATGGGCAAGAGCATGTAATTTTAGAAATATCCCCTCATTTGCAATTCAGCATCTGATTTTTAGGATGACTGCAGAGCAGTTAAAGCCACTGGAGGCAGGGGCACCGCTAAGGGGGGTAAAGTTAGGACAATTCTAAGGGCCCACGCCCTTTAGAAGCCCCCAGAGATCTGCTTTATTAGTAATAACACTACTAGGGGGGCCCAACCTCATATTTTGTCATAGGGCCCAAAATTGCGAGCGGCGCCCCTGACTGGAGGTAACCAAATTGTGGCTTCCTTAAATAACACTATAGTTCTGCAAAAGTCATACAAACCAAAGTCATCAGTGCCCACCTAACAGCCCCCACACAAATGTGGGTTAAATGTTATTTACCACTGTTGTTGTTATTATTGTTGACACTTTTACTAATAGGACAATTAAATGATGACAGGAAACAAAATAGACCAATGGGATCAACCAATGAACTTTGGTGCCCCAGAGGACATGCAGTGCCCATTCCACATTTCTGATGTTTGTTTTTATTTTAAATGTATTTTTTCGTAATATTTAGTAATCCTTCTAGTGAGTGCAACTGAATCCATATATATATATATATATATATATATTGAGGAATGAACTAATTGCTGATTTTCAATAATTTTTTTGATGTAGTTATGAATTATATGATATTCAAATTGATCAAAATGTTCTATGTCTAATGTATTGTGTTTGCATGCGTATGTGTGCTTGGGTAAGGATATTGCAATTTGTGAGAAAGAAAAGCGAGCTATTATTAAGTGAATGGTGTTTGAAAAAAAAATATATTAAAAAAAATATTTTTTTGGTATCCATCATGTGAAAATAATTGTTTTTACAGGTTTTAAATCAGTGGTTCTTAACTCCTGTGAATTTTAGGTCACTGCACATGTCATGTCATCTTTAACACACCTGATTCAAACCATCAGTTCATTAGATCTATGAACTAAACTGAGTGTGTCAGAGATTATGTCGCATTAGTCTCATGATTAAGTCTTTGTTAGTGCTGTGTCTGTACAACATTTAACAACATTTAACATTTTAATGTGTCTCCCTAAATAATGCCTTGCCTCAGACTTCCATTCTAAATGATTAAATTGATGGGTAAGTTATAAATATTTTATGTGCTAATTTACAGTTTTCACCATCTGTTTACCAGATGGCCCGCTGGTGTTGGTGAGCTCCCAGACCCTTTCACTCTCCTGGAACCAATGGGTGACTGATGCTACATCTGATGGTTCTCCTGACCAGGGAAATAGAGGAGGTAGATGATCAGAAAATGATTCAAGTCCTCCCGGAACACCTCATTCATATACCCTTGGAAAACAGAGGGGGCATTATCAGGCTATAGGGCATGACCAGATACTCATAATGGACGATTGGAGTTATGAATGCGGTTTTCCACTCGTCCCCCTCATGTATCCGAATAAGGTTATATGCGCTTCTGAGGTCCAGCTTGGTGATGATGGTGGCTCCAAGAAGCTGTTGAAGTGCAGCTGGGATGAGGGGAAGTGGATATCTGAATCGTATTGGTGACAAAACATCTTTGAATGTTTTCATCCTTCACTATGTTTGACTGTAGGGACTGTGTTCTTTTCTTTGAAGGCCTTATTTCTTTTTCTGTAAACAGTATCATGATGTGCTTTACCAAAAAGCTTTACTTTTGTCTCATCTGTCCACAGTACATTCTCCCAGAAGCATTGTGGTTTTCTCACATAAGTTTTGGCAAACTCCAGTCTTGCTTTTTTATGCCTTTGTGTCAGCAGTGGTGTCATCCTGTGTCTCCTACCATAGCGTCCCTTTTCATTCAGATGGCGACGGATAGTGTGAGCTGACACTGTTGTACCCTGTGTCTGCAGATCAGCTTGAATTTGTTGGGAAGTTAATTTGTCAGAATTTGTCGGGTTTCTTTATCCACCAATTGAACAACCCTTTGTTGTAATTTTTCATTAATTTTGCTCTTCGTGCACATCCAGGGAGGTTAGCTACAGTGCCATGGGCTGTAAACCTATTGATGATATTGCGCACATTGGACACAGGAACATTAAGATCTCTGGAGATGGACTTGTAGTCTTAAGATTATCCATGTTTTCCCACAATTGTTTCTCTCAAATCCACAGACAACTTTACACTTCATTCTTTTTTCCATGATCAGTGTGACACACAACACAAAGGATGAGTCAACTTTTCTCCATTTTAACTGGTTGCAAGTGTGATTACTATATTGCCCACACCTGTTACTTGCCACAAGTAACGAGGTGCTTGTTTGACAAGGTGCCAATCATTTTGTCCAGTCCATTTTTAAGTTCTGTGTGAAATTTGATCAAGTTTGACATTTCCTCTTAGTTTTTTTGTGTTGTTCCAGTGAAAACAAAAACAATATGCAAGTGAATACCAAAACATTTGCAATTGGAACAATTTTCTAAAAGAATTGCAAGGGTGCCGTTATTTATAGCCATGACTATATATTGATGATGGTAATGTCCGAATATTTCACAGATGGGGATGTAGTACTTTGTAGTTGTCGTTACCAGGTCCGGAGAGTGGAATGTTGCACAGTAGGATTCCAGGAGCTGGATACAGCGACAGAGTGAGAGATTGCTGGAGCACACATTAGATGATTATTGATGACTAGTAATCGGGTGAGTGTGATTGTTGAATGTGGGTGGAGCCTGGTGTTTCTGTAACACATATCAGATGGCACATCATAACCCAAGGAACAGCTCAAGTCATTTGTTACTATAGATAAGGATGAACTGTTAAAAATTATTAAATCATCTAAAGCAAGAACATGTATTAAAAAATACCGTAGAAGGTGGAGTTCTCACAGATATGTTCTTTCCTGGAAAGAAGCGGTATATGTGAGAAGTCCCAGTCTAGTACAGAGACTGCTCTCATCAGAGTGAAAAATGATTAGCTCCTGTTGGCTGATCGCGGTTCCATCTCTCTTCTAGTGCTACACGACCTTAGTGCAGCCTTTGACACTATTGACCACAGCATTCTCCTGAGGCCTGAGGCTTAAAATTATTTAGGCATAAATGGAACTGCGCTGGCGATTCCAATTTGTTTGCTGTGAGGGAAAAGGTCTGGCTCCACTTAGCGTTTTGTAAATTGTTAATATTGCTTTTAGCATAAGGATCTAACTACAGTCCTAAAACTATTTTTTGCTATTTCTTTGTTTCCCTTTCTCTTTCATTATATTATTTTCAAATATTTTATGATATTATTGCAAATCCCTTATACCCCTGTCTTTGTACCCCTTCTTCATAAGCACCGTCTACATGTATGCTGGAACTGCATATCTTGCTTAAAATGATACCTGTCATTTATCATGTTAATTGAGTAAAGGTCACATAGTCTTAGAAGTACATACTGAAGATTACCCTCTCTTAGATCACTGAAAGAGGTACAAGCCTTTGCACATAATGAAAGGTATTTCTAATGCACATCCGTTTATTTAAATGGCCCAATGAGTTTTTATCCGTTTAGTCAACTTTATAAACCATAAACCAACTACATTCTAGGCATCTCCAATTTTATTATTATACATCTTATAATGAACAATTTAAAGTTGAAATAATAAAATGTATTCTGTTTTCCTTGTTGTAGGATTGATGAGTTTCTGTTTATTGTTTTATCTTATATTATATGTAAGGCTGCATTAAAGCAATGCAACACTGTAAATAGTTCTATATAAATAAACTGAATTGCACTCGGTGAGTGCTACCTGATGTATCTCAGGAAATCAGTGTTTTCTTCTCGCCACTTTGTATGGTTCGGGACGTATTTGTTTCCAGCAAATACAAATTGAGTTGTTGCGTCCCCTTCATGTTCATCTGTAGAAAATGTTGTTCTCTTTTTCTCCTGTCAGCCAGCTGCTTCAGCCCTGTTGGCTTGCTTACTGGGAGACTGCTGACTCTGAACTGCAGAATCATAATTATACTGCTGTGGATTAAAAACTGGAGGGGATTACGGCTAAATTCCTCAAGAGCCGAACAGAGCTTAACTGAACATCAGTGGAATTAAACTGCTGTTTATGTCAGAATGACACAGGCATGCACAAATAGATTAGGCCAAATGTCATAACAATCTAGACTAGACCTTATAATTGCAATACAGATCTGTGCTTGCTAAATTGTTATGCTTTTCTAAAAAGATCTATAACGGGGTTGCTTAAGCCTGCTTCTGGATGCTCCTTGGAGGTAAACTCTGCAGAACATTGGCCCCTTAGGAGCAGCACAGGGCACTGCTGGTCTATAACATTTATGTTTGTAAGTCCTTTATAACACACTATATATCTGTTTTATTTAACCAGCTAACCAAATAAATGGACATTCTGCCATCATTTATTCACACTTTTGGCTTGTTTTTTTACTTAATATTTGTGCATGGTATTACTGCTCTTTCTTCATACAAAACAATGTAGTGTTTACAGCTGGTGCACTATATGCAATGTTTTCTGAAGCCACAGGCTCTTCTGTTAGTCACAAAATGGAATTAAGTTAAAGAAAATCTTACAGTAGCTCTTAAAAATCATGAATGATTTTTCATTGTCATTTCAATGTAATATTTTAAAATCCTGACTGGTATAACTTCAAAAAATATTATAACCAATTTTCCAATTATTTCTTATAAGTTACAGCAACTCAAGACCAGTCAAGATTGCAAAGAATAAGTTGAATGACTTGTGCAGCCAAATTGATTACACTTAAACTCTAACATTACTGCAAGAAAGTTGATAACTTTGAGAGAACTTTTAGAGAACATTAGCCAATGTTCTATGCTAGCTGGAGAACATGTCCTGTGGTATCTGGCACCGAGACATTAGAAGCAGGTCCTTTAAAGAAAAAGTCTACCCAGAATGATATTTTGCCCATAAATTTCTCATCCTGAAAGTATCGTATGAGAATATAGCTCTTTCAGGTTGATTCATCAGACCAAGCAATTTTCTTCCATTGCACCATGATACTAACCACTGTTAGTTAACCACTAGGAACAGTGGTCATTTTAGATAAGGCTTGTCATTTTAGAGACGCTTCGACCCAGTCTTCATCAGTATTTTTTCCTTAACCATCAATATTTGTCCCTTGTTTTTTTGCTTGTCCAAGAACTGACTGTTCATTCACTGCCTAATATACCTAGCTTCTTGACAGGTGTCATTGAAACAATATAATCATTGCTATTCATTTCACTTTAAATGAATTTGTGATTGGTTTAAATGTTGTGGCTGATAACTGTTATAATGAATTGAAGTTTATAATTTTACAGTTAATAGTTTATTAACATCAACTTGTTATACAACGTTTCAATAAATTCTGAAAAACTGTTGGAAAACCAACTCTAATAAAAATCCAACCCTAATTAAGCACACATTAACCAGCTAATCAAAGTCTTTCAGACTGCTAGAACATCCAGGTAGGTGTGTTAAAGTAGGCTGGAGCTAAATTCTGCAGGTCCGTAGGAACATAGATATCAGGAGACCCCTGAAGTATGGTCCTCTAAGTCTGCAGTTTGTGTGTGATACATTCCTGCCATCTAGTGTCTTGTTTTTAGAATGTAAAAAGGGCAGTCAACATTACTGATTATATGTTATTAATTTTCATGTATTCAAAACATGATTTTTAAAAATATGGAAACGGTGCAGACTCAAAGTGCACAAACTGCACAAACTATACCCTGGTAATTGTCTAAAATAAATACACAGACAGGCTAAGCATACAAAATAATATCTGATACAAAATAATGAAATAATTTGTCAATAATTCATATCACTAATAACTTCCAATGTTTTAGCTATACTCTATTCACTTTAAGTAATTTGACATCATGTTAAAAGTGAACATGCTGTTTTGAGCAGCATAATGGATAATGGAACACCCCATTACTTTACAACTAGAGGTACTGTGGTAGACAGAGACTATCTTGGCTGAGTTAATTTAAGGGTGTTAAATCAAGTGATGTGAAGTCCACCGTGACACAAAATACGAATACGGATGGAAAACAGAGCATAGACTGATGGCAGAAGAAAAAATCACATGTGGGAATGTGATTTTGCCTAGCAATGCTACTGAACAGGGCTCTGAAAATCTTTAATCCTACCTCCTGTAAGACATTACAACACTTCCACCATCACCTGCCGTATGAGCCTGTACTAATGTCCAAAAATATTTTCAGTACAGTATGCCCTGTTTTTCATATAAAATACCACCTATTTTATAAACCTTCCATATCACTCAGATGATGATGTTTTCCGGGAATGATGACATGAAGAGGATTCAGAGAGCGACAGAGAGGCTGTTTAAATCAAGCATGATATTTAATGTACATTTAAAAAAAAAAAAACTGACATCATTCTGTATCCTTAATAGATGTGTCTTGATCATCTAAAGAAAAGAAAATAGGCTGTTATATTCTGTTGTAAAGAATTCAACAGATTTTATTTTAGAGAAATCACTTAAAGTTGAATACACACCAAACAGCATGTTTAAACAAGCTGTTTTAAATTATTATGTTTGTGAATTATTAATTACATACTTTCTAAAAGGCATTACATAAAAAAACAGAAAAATAAAAAATATATAATAATTAATAGCAATTTATTAGTAATTAAATTAATAATTATTACTGTAATAAAATAAATAATATAACAGGTAATTAAGTAAATAACATGCAATACAGTGAATTGTTACAAAAGACTGATTTGTCATACCTGTTTAACCAGCCATAATATGTTTTACAAAAACTGTAAAACAAAGAAAACAATCAAAGTTACTGCATTGTGGTAAGGCATAGTTGCCTTATGCTATTTTGATTCTAGTCTCTATATTTTGTGCAGTCAGGTCAGACTAAGAGAGTTGTTGTTTTCATTTTATAGGAGAACAATGTAGACAAATCCAAAATTCCTGTGGTTTTCATAAACATAGCCCTAGATTAGTCAACACTGCCATCTAAAGGTCAACAGTCTTATTCTTATGAGAGAGTACATAGGGTAAAATTAGTTTTAAATCAAATAAAACAGTAAAATAGTTTTAAAATAAAAAATATAGTTTTGCACATGTACTACATAGACAACTTATTTTGACAGCTGAGCATGAAATGGAATTATTATACTAATTGTGCATAAACTCACCTTCATAATTTATACAGCCATTGGCATCTTCTTGCCCAGCCAACAGCTGCTCCACCTCATCTTCCTTCATTTTCTCACCTACAGAGAACACACAAGCAGATACTCTCATTAGAGTTTCCTGCACACTGATGTCAAAGCAAGATTTTGCCAGTATTGTGTGATTATGAAGTGTCAATTCATTGTCACATCTTCATGAATTGTCATGCTAACTGTAATGCTTCCATCTTACTGTATTTTAAAGTTAAAAGATATATTTTTTCAATAGGTTTAATTCAGATATTTGCCATAAGGTCTCCGAATGTACATAATAATAATAAAAAATGCATGTTAAGACTAAAACATAACAATTAGAAATGAAATAGGAATGTTTCCTATAGAAAAATATAATGTGGTTCAAAATTTCTAATCATTCTTATACCCCAAGAGAATTGCATTACATTACAGAAATTACCATGTATTCAACAAGAATTTTCTTAAACACGAGGAAACATCATGAAGAGGTCTGTTATGATGATTATTGTTATGGTTGTGAACATTTACCCAGAGTAGCAAGGACGTGTCTAAGCTCAGCACCCATCACTGTTCCATTGCCCTCCTTGTCGAATACCCTCAGACCCTCAACAAAGTCTTCAAAGGTCCCGCGGTCTTTGGCCTTGCAGATGTGCTGATGCATGGGCAGGAACTGATCAAAATCTAACATCTTCACATGCATCTCTGCCAACACAGCAGTGAGAAAGATAAAAACATTAAATTACTTTGGAATCCACAGATTACGTTTTGAGTCAATAGATTTAGCTGAAGCTTACCTTCAGCTTTGGCTTTGCCGAGCACATGCATGACTTCAGTATTGGTGGGGTTCTGACCCAAAGCCCTGATCAGATCACCACACTGAGCATAGGTAATTTTCATTTCGTTGGTTGGTGTTCTGTCAAACAGCTGGAAAGCATCCCTAAAATCTACAGAGAAGACAGTGGGACATATTTAGTGGCTTTTCTCTGGCTCAAACAGACCTAAACCCTCTGTGCTGCCCATGAGGTGTGCAAAGCAGCAGCCTATGTGTTTATCTGTGTGGAAGGAGACAACATTTTTGTTGGATTTCTGCTGTGGAAATAACTTAATATAAGCAGTCCTAATAAATCAATTTCCACTGGCCATGACGTCAATAAATTGTACTCTATTCACAAACACATGACTATCATTGTTGCAGTGAAACTGTTCGCGTTTCAGTGGGTACCTGGTATACGCACAACAAATTAACTATTTTTTATATAAATGTATATAATGTATGCAGACATCTTACCTTCAATCTGTTCAGCAGTGAATTCAATCTGCCAAGGAAAAACAATATAACATTATGTAATACAGTTATATATTTTTTCTGTTCTATATTAAAGGAAATCCTACAATTAACACAAAAGACATAACAATTGGACAATTGAAATGTTATTATTAAATGTGGTATTTGTTCTAGGCCCCCATCCAGACTTAAAATCAAATGTCTGCGCTGTCAAATGTCTGTCAAACGTCTGTGCTCACCTGTCAAAGAATCACCCATTTAGGGTTACACACGCACAATGTTGTATGTCCTGACACTTATTGACCTTGGGCCAAAAAATGCTTGTGGTGTACACCCGATACCCTTTTTGTCATTTCATCGCTCACTATGTTACAGGTTTAGGTTAGTAAGCATTTAGACACGTGGCACTGTCTAACACGTGGCACTGATGAAATGCTTTTGATAGCTTTAGGAAATGGAAAATATGCCTAAAGATGAGTTGTGCTATCCCGGCTTAAATATTGTAACTGAATAATGCAACTAGTGAATGTAGCAATATTATGTCTCAGTCAAAGACATTACAATTGTAAAATTGTATTTTGTCCAAATTTTTATTTGAGGTACTGGTGGTATTTTATATTAAAATTTGTGATTTTGGACCATGGAGACACATAAACGATAAAAAGAATTCTATGGAATTCAGAAAATAGTGGTAATAGTGGTAAATTATAATTATCAGTAATTACAGCCCAGCCATAAAATACAAGGAGTCTTCAGAATTTATGCACATTATGGGTGGTCTGCTCTGCAATAGCATAATAAAAATAACATTGTATTCAGCCTAAACCTCAATAGTCTATGGAAATGGTGTGTGTTGGGTGGGAACTAGACCACTAAAATCACTTTTGTTGTGTTGGCTCTTTTAAAACAGTAATGTGGTCAGAAGAAATCCTCAGCTAATGGTTCTGCCGATGGAATTTACAGTCATTTACAGTTTGACAGCAGGATGTCCCTGAATGCACTGCAGTATCTACATCACATGGTGTCCCTGATGTCACTCAAAAATAGATTGTGGATACCAAAGACAGCAAAAAGATAGAGCATAGCAATTATCTTTGTGAGAAGGTCAAATTTGTCCCCAGGAAATTCAACAGAGGAACTGATGTCAAGGTAACAGGACAACTTTTGTCATCTCTAATCTTCAAGGAATAAAGTTCAGATGCCAAGCTGTTGTGAAAGAACACCTTAAAGTCATCGGTCATGAACAGCTGAATATTTACTGCCATCATATTCTCTTTGTTCTTCAAGCAGTTATATGTTATCAGTAAAACATGATCTAAAAGCCCTTATAATTAGATTTATTTATATCAGAAGCAAATCTGTAGGTTTGTAAGACCATTTAAAAGATATCCTGAATTTAAATATTTATACCTTGTACAGTGTATTTAAGGTCCTATACATTTGATTCATGTATTATTTGGAAACAGAATCCATGAGCAAGCATTGTGCTCTACTAGATATATAAGATACAGAAACTACAAAAAAGCTAAAAAAAAAAAACATGTACAGGAACAGGCTATTCTATAAAATGTACTGTTTAAAGGTCACATCTAATTTTTAAAACCAGTGTTTTGTGGAGTTTTTGTCCCCTTGAATTTCCTGGAAATACATTTTCAGTGTTTCGTCTGAACAATCTGCATTAAGCTATAAAACAATTCAATCCACTCAATTATAGCACATCTGGCTCTTGTTTTCTTTCATTAAATAAAGCATCTACCCTGAACAAGCTCAATTAGGATTTCTTCCCTTTCGGTGACTTTAAACACCATAGAGTTACCTGGACTTCAGCTGGGTTAAATTCTGGCTTCTTGGGGGGTTCAGGCTCTGGAGGCTTAGGTGCAGCTGCTGGTTTGGGCTCTTCCTTCTTCTTGGGGGCCATGATGAGGATTATGATACGACACAGAGGGGCAAAGACAGCACAGGGTCAGACACGCTCTGGGTATGGGGCTCAGTGGTGCTGGTGGGCAATTTATCCTTAACTTCTCAGGTGTGCTCCACCCCCACTGTCCCAGGATGGCCATATATGGTCATACCTCATGGGTTCTATTTGAGACACACTGTTCTTTCAAAACAGATGCTCTCATCTGTCTGCACAAGGCCGGAGGGACTGAAGAGTTTTTTTATTTGGAAATCTTACAGCTTTTGGCTGTCTTCATACTTAAAGTGGAGATACAGTGAGAAACACAAAAGGCCTGGTTGTTCAGGTTTGAGTTTGGGTTCTTTATGATGCATGACACATCTCATCTGATTCTAGCTCCTCAGCTGTTCATATAAATTGGAAAAATTCTAAATTGAGTGCAATCAGGCATATTACCATTTAAAAGCCTAATCACTGAGATGTGTGCGCAGCTCCTGATGTTATATTGCTATAGAATTTGAAGATGTGGACCTACATGCAAAGAGATGAAAAATACATTTTGTAATCATCATAAATGGTGCTATAAGTGGAAGATTACGATTGTCATCAGAAGATCATTAATATTTGTTTTGAAGATGCAGAAGCCATGAGGGGTTTTCTGCTAAGAGGAAAGGGTAATTTCATCAGCACATGGAGCTGAACTCTAATTCTTGAAAGGAACATTGAAAGGATCATTTTCTCAGATCTTGCTAAAAATAATTCAGTGTTTCTAGAATTTCTCAATGCAGAATGACACGCCATATCAACAATAATTCATGATAAAACTAAAAGAGAAAAAAACTTAGCCTGCCAATGCAAAAAAAAAAACAATCATTTCAAATGCAGCTAAGTAAATATGTTTATAGAAACATAGGGCTACCAGGGCTAACCTAAAATCAAAACAAAAAACAGACAAAATTACAAATTTCTCACCATGATGTGTTCAGATGTTTTGTTGGATTTTAATCATTGCAAACATGCTAACAAAATCTTAATGGTCCTAAAAATAAACTTTTTTTCCTCTTTCTTATTTCTTTCTTTTGATTCTTGGTGTGAAATATGACAGGTTCTTGACAGGTTTCATGAGATGTCCTAATGCTGCAGATTTTAGATTAACAATTATTTTCTGAGCAGTCAAGATGACATGTATTTCTTAAAAAAAGCAAGCATTTAAACAAATAAGCTTGAAATCCTAGTACAAGGCACTGAAGTCAGAGACCTCCAACAGTTTTATAAATGCGTCGTAAGTGTTGTTGTGTGTCAGCTGAGTCACAGCTGATTCAACTTAAGGGTTTGATGGTAGCTTGACAAACAAGATCAGCTGTGATGTGCCTTTTTTGTTTACATAAAGCCTAGCCTAAAGTGTTTCAGTTCATGACAAAGTTTTGTTTTTTGCTCAGCCTAATTGAAAATCAACTTAATTTTTGGACTTCTTGCCAATTTAATTCATTAGGTGAGGATGGTTGAGAGAGGGCAATAAATGTTAGTGGGCTAACCACTAGGCCCCAAATTAAATTCAGAATGGAACTATAAAGAGATCATTCATTTTTTAGCACAAAACATTAGGCAATTATTCAAATGTGATATGATAGGGCTTTTTCCAGTACCCCCTTTATACTGGGTTTTTTACTAATGGTTTTGTTACTTTTTACTGGATCTAAGTTGTCTAACATGTGTTGTCACTGTTCATGGTCATTTGTTCATTGTATTGTAAGCTATTTTTAACTTCACAAATCCACACACAGAAAGCTTACTTCTGTAGCACATACTATTATTGTACAGCACATATTGTACTGTACAAGAAATGTTTTTGCTTGTTGCCTGCTTTTTAATCTGTTCAGTATAAATGTTGTTAATGTTTTAGCTAGGACAAGTAGGTAAACAAAACATATTGATTTGATGGAATCTTATTACATGATCTTATTCTGAAACATTAGAACTAACCAGGTTAGGTTTATTAAAAAAACACTGCATATATGAATGAAAAGCATTACAATCATGTTCATTTAACAAACATAATTATGTAGCTTTAACATACATAATTCATGTTAAGTCAACTTGACTTAGTTATACAGTACTGTGCAAAAGTTTTAGGCAGGTGTGAAAAAATGCTGTAAACAAAGAATGCTTTTAAAAATGGAAGTGTTAAACATTTATTTTCATAAATGAACAAAATGCAGTGAATGAACAAAAGAGAAATCTAAATCAAATCAATATTTGGTTTGACCACCATTTGCCTTTAAAACAGCAGCAATTCTTCTAGGTACACTTGCACACAGTTATTGAAGGAACTGGGCTGGTAGGTTGTTCCAAACATCTTGGAGAACTAACCACAGATCTTTTGTGGATGTAGGCTTTCTCACATCCTTCTGTGTCTTCATGTAATCCCAGACACACTCGATGATGTTGAGATCAGGGCTCTGTGGGGGCCATGCCATCACTTCCAGTACTTCTTGTTCTTCTTTATGC
>JAZGTI010009185.1:0-19161 GCA_036877585.1 Botia kubotai | reverse complement strand
CTGCTGCAATGCCTGAACATGTTTAGAGCCAAGACAGTGGTCCCACTGAAACACTTTTAGAGGCTCCTGGGGCATATGGCATCCATGGTCACAGCGCTTGGCCTGATGCATATTAGACCGCTGCAGCACTGGCTACACGACCAAGTCCCGGGATGGGCATTGTGTTGCGGCCCAGCTGATCTGGGGTCGATTCTGTGAGGCGCAGGTGGACCTGTTTGCCTCTCACGAGTCCTCCCACTGCCCGCTGTTCTATCCCCTCTCCGAGGACCCCCTCGGGATGGATGCATCGGCACACAGTTTCCCCCAGTGAGCCTCCTTGCACAAACCCTGTGCAAGGTCAGAGAAGACGAGGAGCAGGTCTTGCTGATTGCGCCCATACTGGTTTCTGTGACAACCCCTCCCTGGCAGATTCCCCTGAGGAATCTTCTTTCTCAGGGACAGGGCACTATCTGGCACCCGCGCCCCAATTTTTTGGAACCTCCATGTATGGTTCTTGGACGGGATGCGGAGGCCCTGAGTGATCTACCCCCGAGCGTGGTGGCCGCTATCACTTCTACCAGGCAGGCTTATGCCTTGGAGTGGAACCTCTTCGCTGACTGGTCTTCCCGTGGAGAAGACAACTGCACTTGCCCAATCAGCTTGGTACTTTCCTTTCTGCAGGAAGGGTTGGAACGGAGGTTGTCCCCTTCCACCCAGAAGCTGTATGTGGCAGGTCTCGCAGCCCATCACCTAGCAGTAGAAGGTAAGTATTTAGGAAAGCATGAGCAGGTCATCAGGTTTCTATTGGGTGCCCGGAGACTGAACCCCCCTGCCGAGGTCGCCCCTCTCTCCCTCTTGGGATCTTTCCATAGTTCTCTCTGGTCTGAATCTGTCTCTCAGGACAGCGCTCCTGATCGCACTCACCTCTTTCAAGAGGGTTGGGGACCTGCAGGCATTGTCAGTCAGCGACTTGTGCCTAGAGTTCGGGCCTGTCTACTCTCATGTTATCTTGAGACCCAGACCTGGCTATGTGCCCAAGGTTCCCACCATGCCTTTTAAGGGCAGGTGGTAAACCTGCAAGCGCTGCCCATGGAGGAGGCAGACCCAGCCGTTTGAGTCCTGTTTGCACTCTGAACGTTTATATGGATCATACTCAGAGCTTCAGAAGCTCTGATCAGCTCTTTGTCTGCTCGGAGCTCGGCAGAAGCCCACTGGATAGTGGCTGCCATCACTTGGTGTACTTCCAAGGTGTGCTGTGCCCCAAAGCTCACTCAACTAAGAGTATTGCCTCCTCCTGGGCATTGGCGCACGGCACCCCTCTAGCAGACATTTGCAGAGCTGTGGGCTAAACAACACCTACTGCCCTTGTGAGGTTTAACAATCTCAGGGTGGAGCCCATATCTTCCTGTGTGTTGGGGCCCACAAGGTAGTGGGCGGGAGGATGTGCTCTGTGTTTTCGCTTGCATTGCCTCCCCCCTGTGATGGGGGAAATAGGTTCGTACTCCTTTGCAGCGGATTCCCAATGGTGAACCCTATGTTGTGTTTCCTCCAGCACCCATCAGTGGAGCCTCACACCAGGCCCAGTACTCATGTGTATGCCACAGTCAGCCCTTGTGCTGGGCTAGGTGTAGTGATTTCCCCTTGGTAATCCCATGTGCGTATTCTCCACTCTCCTGGGGGGACAGGAACAATCACCACGACCTCTTCACATTCAGGCTCCGCATCCGGCTGTTTGCCTGCACGAAGCACTGGTTATGGAGGCAGGGAAGCTGTCGTACAGAGGCACGCTTCGTCTGCCCGTACTTGCATTCCTAGCCCGTAACATGGGTCGGCTTGCAGCGTTTTCCACAGTGACCCCATACGTCAGTTCCATACGTCAGTTTCCTTCAGGAAACAAGGGTTACATACGTAACCATGACGTTATTGTTCAAAGGCATGAGGGAATTTTGTGATCCAAGTGAGAAATAATCAAATGCTTTTGTGTGGTTTAAAACTTTTACATTTATTCATTCATTATTCACTTTTACAAACATATTCATTATTCATTTAAAATGTGATATCAAAGTTCACACTCTAATCTCTGAGTAGATTGCACTATGATGAGATGAATCTTCAAAATAAATGTCTCCAGCTTTAGAGCCACTTTCCATAATGATGGCAATTTCCTGAAATCACTCTAAGAGATTTAGACTAGCGACCGATCCAGGTTCCTGTATGTTTTTCTTTCAAACCAAAAATATCCAAATGAAGAAATGAAGAATACACACAGAGCATGTAAATTCTAAACAATATCAGATAAATCCATTTCTCCACATTTATGGAGTTAATCTCTGAATAATTTTGGTTATCTTTGATCTATGCCTCTAACCAATGTGAAAGTTCATGAAATGCGTCAAAGTTTTTGCAATGTTCCCTGAGGGATGTTTGAATGCAGTGCCTGAGATTCACAAGATATTAACCATCTATTTTTGCATTGTGATATGTCCTGCCAAACAGTGTGTTAAACCACAGCAGACAGGTAGTGACACACTGATATATCGGCCAGGCCAATCTGTCAGTTTAAGATTAGCCGCATTTGTCTGAATAAAACAAGTGTTAGTTTCATCAAAAGTAACTTTTAAAAAATTGTCATATTTAACACTATTAAAGGTATGATGTTTATATTGGCATCATATTGTATATAATACTTATTTTCAGAATTTTCTTAAATGAGACCCACATCAAACAATAACCAGGATAAAAAAAACGACAGGGATAATATAAAATCAAACTATATATATCAACATAGCTGTATTGAATGAGATTTCTTACAAACTAAAAAAGGACTTTTGGTACCGGCTGTCCTTGATAACTCGGCTGTGTGTGCTTTAAAATTGAGGTCAACCACAGAACAAATGGCCTAAATGCCTTTTCAAATGCCTGGCAAGCCTTCTTCCACTATTTATCTACAGGGCACAAGAGGATGAGAGCCCTCTTTCTGACTGGTCAGAACAGCCGATGACTTTGATTGGAGGAGGATGAAAACAGGATACATCAAAGTGAGCCAAGCTCATCTCTCCTCGATTAATCCCAGTTTAAACAGTTCCTTGGCTCCTGCCGTACACACCACACCTTGAAGATGTGCGGTTGTGTAGGCAAAGCCAGACATGGTGAAACATGACGCGAGTTACTCCGGTTTGGGTTTCATGAGAAAGAGCACAAGCTTGAGAAAGGTAATCAAGAGGTCAAATTAAGAGTAACATCAAAACTTATAGTATATACTATTAAATTTTGATCATGCAATTGAAATCAATCTTTCTATTTTTGGGTCTTGGTTTCCTGCCTGGGTCTTGTTTTTGCATACACTGCATTCTGTGGCTTGAGCAACATTTAAGGATTAAGAAGATAATTACAGTCGCCTTGCCAACAGCTGAAAAGATTTTCTGGTTACTCCGCAGCTTTGACTCCTGCCTGCATTTGTAACTATTTGAAACATGTTACGAGTTGTAAGCAATAACCTTATGATCTACCTGAAGGCTGAAATTACTTAATCATTGACTCTGTAATTAAATCAGAGTCAAACAGACCTCAAAAGCTTCACCAAAAGAGAAAAGATTTTGTTTTAGGATGTTTTAGGACTTTTTCTTATTTAAACAGTATTGCTTCATTTGCACTCATGAAAACTGACAAAAAAACAATATGGGTTATAGTATCTCAAAGTATTTCTCCCATATGTAAAATAGTATATTACAGTAATGAGAATAAAGAACGTAAAAAAAATAAAATGGCTAAACACATTACAGTAAGGTTTGGGTATTCTGCAAATCCACAAATGACAATATTTCATTACTGGGTGATATTTCACTCGATAAACTTCAATGACAACTAGATGTCAACATACAAAAATGCAAATGACTTTACTAAAATGTGTCCTAGACATATTTGTAGCATTTACCTATATACAAGCTATTCTTTGATTACAGATGCCATAACTAACATGCTCATTCATCAGAACATTATGAACATCATGATGGTTAGGGCAGAGCCAAAGCTGTTAACCACTCTGCTCCAACAGTTAGTCTGCTGGGAGCTTTGAAACACCACTATTCTACAGCCAACAAGTTCCCTGTAGGAAAAGTAAGCCACGCATTGAAGTTGGTTTTAACTCATGTGGACTTTAAAAACCTCTTTCAGTTAAAACACAATTAAATAAACTTTCCACCTCATCAAAACAACTGTGAACCTGAACCCCCTGAGCACCTGTATCTAAAACTCATAAATGTCACCGAAACACATACATGCGCCAAAGTGCTAACACATATCCCGGTCCAGGTGCTCAAATCCAGCATGGACTTTTTAGCACCAGAGGTCTGGCAGCCGACCAGGTTTGAGTGAGTGAGCCCAGCTGATAAAAACAGCCATATGGGCTCTCTAGGGTGACTTCTGTTCCATTGTGCCCATCCTTGAAGCCTGGCACAGAGGAACAGAGGTAAACTCTAGACACAGAGTGGGGCACTCTGAGCACCCCTCTGAATCAGAAAGTTCAAACATGAAGCACGAACCAATTAGAAAATAATGTGGATGCACCAATACAGAAATGAAATATGCGAGGAAAAAGGAGTGAGACTGGGGCCTGACATTGTTCATTAGGGGAACTGATTAGAACATGAAATGTGGACATACGAGAATAGAAATTTGCAATGGACTGTGGAAAAACACTTCTGGCACCCACTTTTGAGAAGGCTTTTTGAGTCCAAATAAGAATCTATCGACGCAAACAAACAGTAACCCTTTTTTAAAATCTGCTATTATTTAAAAGTGAAAAGTGACATATTTGTCAGATATGGTAACCCATGCCTGATATGTGAGCTCTGCATTTAACCCATCACTGGTGAGGAGTGACCACACACTGCAAGTTTGAACACACACATACCCGGAGCAGTGGGCAACACACTACTGTGCCCAGGAAGCAATCAGAGGTTGGTGCCTTGCTCAAGGGCACTTCAGTTGCTACCTGCCAGCACTGGAATTGAACCAGCAACCTTCTGATTACAAGCCTGATTCACTAACCAGTAGGCCACAACTGCCCCAAACATGACAATAATTTGCTATTATTGTATATAGAACTACTTGGCTATTGGTTAACATGATTTATTCCCTTCCCACTTGGCCTAGGTGACATCAGCTGTTAGAATGTATCATTGATACAGCAAGCTATTACGCTTTGATGAAAGATTATAAAGACAGACATTTTTGTTCTTTGTAATAACATGCACTGTAAAAAGAAAAGTGTACTGAAAAGGAATACAGTCTATTTTGAGTTCAGGTTGACTAACATAGCCTTTATTCTACTACTGCAGATCTGTTTCCTTTGGTGAACTCTATGACCCTCAATTTAAAGCAGGTTGCTTACCTTCCACCATCAGCATGGGCTCCTTCCCTCCCCCATGCGCCAGCATCTCTCTGCGGTAACGCTCTCCGGTTTCCCTATAACAGTGTGAGCAGACACAGCATTATTTTACGCTACCAGCATTGTTTCCACAATCCAAGCCTGTAAACCTTCTCAAATGGCGTGACATGTCCAAAACTGTCTAAACAAAAGGAAGTACCGAAGAACAAAACCACAGAGGTGTAGTTTGGATATGGAAGTGTTTTAAAACACTCTATAAAACTTACATTTAAATTTTGTGACATTATTCCTTATTTTCTAGCACTGAAACCATCTATTTACCATAAAAGAATTTATATAAAAATATACTGATGACTCATTTTGTACTATACCCTTTTTCCTCCAATCAAATCCTCACTCATAAATATGTGTCCTGCTCAATATTCCTGTGGCACTAAGAAATATGTCATCAGAGAAAAGAAAACTGTGCTTGTCAAGTGAATTAGTGGAGGTCTTAGGGGTAGGGCACAAAAACAGCTCTGTAAAATGCTTGCATGTATAATTCAGACTAAAAAAAACATTACAAAGTGTGTAGTGCAACACACGTCTGTCTCTCACAAACCTATTCAAGGGGTCTTTGTAGAAACATTGCTTCCACACCATGGAGGCCACTGCACGTGACATCAGGTACGAGTAGTATTTCGCCCCATAGCCAATGAGATGACTGAACCTCAGCTGCCAGGCCTGCAGAAACAGGTGGAGGTAATCACCCGCTGCCGTAGAAAGTAACCCAATTAAATGAAAGTGTTGAGGTATTTTGAAGTATTGCCACACGTGTTCATTTTAGGACCATATTTATAACATTCAAAAGATTTTTAAACTTTCAGAGGAAACCTGAGCAAATGTTGCTTGCCTGTGCAAACTTGCTGCAATGATGGAAAATTGTTGTAGTTAAGTTCCCAGGGAGTTGCTATGCGGTTGCTACAGTGTTCTGGGTGGTTGCCAAGTGGTTGCTAAGATGTTTTGGTTTTTTTTTCAAGTGCTTGCTAAGGTGTTCTGGGGGTTGCCAAAAGGTTTATTTTAAGGTGTTCTCAGTAGTTTCTAGCGTAAATCAAAAAAGCCCACCTAGTCTAAGCCCCAATGGTGTTCTGGTCCCTTGATATGGCCTGGGTTTTTACTTCAAAACAAGTCATTGGTTTTATCATATGCTAGGTTAAAACATAGTTCTGAACATTTGGAAAAGAAATAGCATACCGCTCCTTAACAAACCTCACATTTTTAACTATCATTTACATCTGTAGCATTAATAGTCCAGGACATAGGTACGTTTAATACTCTTTAGTTAGTTAGGGGGTTTGTTTAATTGTTAATCATTTATATAACTCATTTCCTAGTTTATAAAATAAGTGAGCCCTTTTCCCGCTTGGTTCTGAGCTAAAATAAAGGTGATGTTTTTGGTGGAAGGGAGTTGAGGAAATATTTAGGCTTGATTCCTGTTTAAAAGGTTCAAATGTATCGCAAGGAATGGAGACATGCTTAGGCACCTGCTGTTACCATTAACCCTACAGGAAATGATCCGAGCACACTGTGCTTGAAACAGCAGTAAATAGGGGCAACAAAACCTGTCGACATGAGATAATATCGGTTTAAATCAGAGCTAAATGCCATAGCAAATGCTAAAGCAGCATAGCAGAGTTCACAGAGTCAACGAAGAGGCTGGTAAGACTATAATCAGCCTCTGGCTAGAGGTAAATATAAAGCTATTAAACATGGATGGAATAATGAAAGAGATGATTTCATGGCTTTGACAACAGGTATCACTGAACCACTTCATTTGAAGTGACAGCTGTTCAAATATATGATTACTTGGAAGGTTCATCTCATGTGGTCTTGAGATGTTAAGCTATGGTGCTCCTGATGACGATACATACATACAAATTTGGCCTGAGACCATTACACACGCACACAAATATGGGATATAATGTTTACGGAGACTCTCTATAGGCGTAATTATTTGTGTTTGCTTTTTTTGTTAAAAACTTTAATTATATTTATTTGTGACTTATTGTCACAATCGGACCACATATAAAAAGAAATATTGTGGATGCTACTGATTTGCATATAAAATAATACAACCAGTTTTTTGTAGTAGGTACATTGTAAAATCATTGATGTTATGCAAATATACAATATTAATGACCATACTGATTATTAAGAGCAGTCTGGTCTTAAGCAAAATATATCTGTGTTAAGTGTTGGTCTCCACAGGGCTGTTGAACAGAGCCAGGGCTGTGTACACAGCAGTATGGGAGATGCATTATAGCTGCAGAACTCTAAGAATAAAAGTTCAGAGTAGCAGCGTGACATCCCATATGGCCCGTAATAACTTTAATGAGCCCTCCTGCTGAGAGACAACATCTGTAAGAATCTGACAGAAGCTACTGGACTGACAAGACTCCAATAAAATCTGCTAAATGATTATGGAAATATTTAACTGCAGGTGCAGAATACTTCAAACTGTACTCTTATAAGTTCTGTATAAGTTCTTCATGTTTACAGACGTTTTCATGAAAGTCTCACAATAACTAAACCTACCATGCTAACTCCATGGTATTTTTAAATAGCGTGAATATAAATAAGATAAACATTCAGGGGGTTCTGGGTGGTTGCCAGGGCATTGTTATGTGGTTGCTATGGCTTTTAATTTACCCTTCGGCAGGTTAATACTGTTTCAAAAAGTAATGTGCAAGCTGTGCGCCAAAAACCTTGCCATAATTTTATACTAAGGGTTATATGGTTAAGGGCTTGTTGAAACCTCTAACCCTACGTAAGAACAATATCAGTATTGATGCTTGTTTTCTTATGTTGTGTTAGGGTCAGTAAACATATCTCAATGCCTGAACAAGAGCAAAGCCCAGGGTCTGACGTTCTTCTCATCATGCATCTCAACAACTGGAAGAATATGACGCTGTGAGGGGATGTTCCTCAATATCTGCAACATCTGGTCCATCTGGTTCTTAACAGGTCATTCCTTTGAGTTACTAACTCCATTATTGACCACAATCTTTTGGTGGAAAATATTCACAAGGACATACAGTAAAGCAAGGACCTGAGCCATATATAGAGACCAGAATATTGCAAAGACCTGTGGGATGTGATATGGTGAGAAACTAATCAACATGTTGACTACTATTTCATACCATCATATAAACATGGAAAAACATAGAAACATCGTCTGCAACACTTTACAATAAGGTTCCATTGTTAACATTAGTTACTTGCCTACAGTTACCTACAGTTAACATGAATTGACAATGAACAATACCTGTACAGCATTTAAAAATCTTGCTGTTAATCTTAATACATTTTAAAATGAATATTAATACTGACACATTTCAACAAAAAATCAACAGTTGTCTGTTAACATTAGTTAGCACAATTAGCACAATAACTAACACAAACAATGAACAATTGTATCGACATTAACTAATGTTAACATCAAGTTGCGCAAGCAGCATTCTCCTCAACAATGTAAAAAATCTAGTTTTTAAATCTGTTCTCAAAAAAGTCCGAAAGACCTATAAAACAAACAAGTTTTCATACTTAAACTAAATTAATAGAGTTACATGTGAAAAAAGTTTTCCAATCGTTTGAAGACTGAGGAAAAGTTTAAGTTGTTCTTAATAGTCACTAAACATGCATCCAAAAGAAATGAAAGACAAACACGCACACTATTAGCCAAGTTCCCATGAGATTCCCATGAGAATTATAAGGGAAAAAAAGCAGAGGTTGGCCGGGTAGGGGGTGATTTAGAGGATGGTAAAGGCATTACAACTGAAGCAATTAAAGAGAGGAGGGAATATTTAGAGTTGGGGGGGGCAGATTTCCAGTGGCTCCACATAATTACAGGCCAGGATGAATGGTTTATAAAGGCCATTTTGAAATAAAATATAAGTTTTAAATCGCTCCAGCTCCCAATCGGCCATCTTCACAGCTGCTGAAGAACTGACAGAAACATTTCCAACTTTTTTCCACTCTCTTAAAAACCAAACCATGAAGGAAGAGTTTAAAATATTTCCCCCAAGGAGCAATTCTTCAAAGTATATCTCTGCTTTGTTACTTTGGAAAAGGTCCCAAAACAGGGATGGGAGGGGGCACTTTAATCCTATAACTGTGTAGTGTCTGTGAAACGTGTATGGTATAAAACCACAGGACAGGAAAAGGGCCCAAACTGAACAACCTTGGTTTCTTGATGTGTTTTTGTACTTTAGAAGGACTTATAAGATGTTATTAAGGATTAGCCAAAGAACCATTTCCAAACATTCATTAACTTGAATGACTGCAATGGATCACTTCACTTCTGGTCAACAGAGCATGCAGAGATGTGCTTTCTGCATCAGAATGAATTGTGGGCAATAGTTTATACCTCACAAATCATTAAAAATGATCAATAAGACCCCATATAATGTTTATAAAGGTTTTCCTAAACCCAGTTTTATAGTCATCACAGGTATTACATTTATTATAAATCATTAACACTTACTGTGTTGGTGATGTACGGCAGACCATAATATTTCTTCTGCATGTCTATCAAGATATCTGTCGTTGATCGATTTTGTGGTTTTCCATGATAAACTTGGTCCAGGACGGCATAGAAAACCTAGACAAGAAGAAATTAACAAATGAGCTATAATTATGATTAGGTTTCAAATTATTAGGAAATAAAGAATCAATTGATTAATTATGTCACTTTTTTAAATTATCCATAATTTATTAACTAGACTAACACTATTACTAATATAGTATATATATTTTTTTAAATATTTTATCTTTAATTTTAATAGCAACTTTTTTCTAAGTTTTGAAAGTACTTCACTAGTATCTAATTTTTGTACTGAAAATTCTGTAGGAACATTATACTGTGATGTATTTTCTACTGTAGGTTATAATTGTTGGTTTTATTATTAAGTGTAGAATTCTAAACTGGAGTTTCACAGTGAACACGGTTTTTCTGTTACTATTTTCTATTATAATTTCCTATTTGTGTGCATTCCTAGAGTATTTAAAACAATGCACAAAAATGACCTTAATACTGAACTCATTACAATTCATCTGTACTTAGTTATGTGGATTGTTTATGCTGGTAATCTTTCTGCTTGATAACTGAGCAGATCTGGTACCTGAAGTTGAGTGTCGGCCGCTCCACAGACCTTCTTGGACTCACATAGACGTGCCACCATGCTCTGTGGCAAAGGCTATGAAAAATGACACAAATGCATATTAAATACCAAACCACAGCAATGACATAGCCAGCAGACAAACACTGCAGTACCTGTCCTGTCTGGTAATGACGAGCAAACTGGTTGATCACACGATAATCCGTGGCAAAGTATTCCATTAAAATAGAGGGTACCTCCGCGAAATCGGTCGCACATCTTGTTCCTACAATGTAGGACAATTTGAGAAGCTCAAATTAAACACTGAATTAGTTTTTCAGTCACAGCCGTACCAGTCACGTGC
The DNA here is from genome assembly GCA_036877585.1 of Botia kubotai. NCBI lineage: Eukaryota > Metazoa > Chordata > Actinopteri > Cypriniformes > Botiidae > Botia > Botia kubotai. The sequence goes on along the minus strand of JAZGTI010009185.1, from coordinate 8,294 downwards.
TGATACCGCGTGCGTCCAAGCATGGAGTGCATGGCGTGGCCCATCTCGTGGAAGAGGTTCTCCATCATGCCGGGGCTGAGCAGTGTGGGGGCAGAGCGTGTGGGATGAGGAAGGTTCAGCATCAGGACCACCACTGGCAGCTGATACTGCCCATCGTCCAACCGCCGCCCGCCGCGGATAGTGAAATGACAGTCCTGAAGGAGAATGTAACAATTGTCCTTACACTTAGAAAAGAGTTATTGCAAGCAGGCCATGACTTGAGACATTGTTCGTTATGGTATGAAAGGCATGGGACAGTTACACCAAAAAATATAATTACATTCAATATTATTAGTAGTACTTGCCTTAGCAAGCACCTTAGAAAACTATGATATTTTGGCAGAAACTGTGATTATCATGGTAAATTTTTGTAACTGACATTGCTCTTCAATCACTGAACTGCCTCATGTAAATGTTATGTCTCTTGGTGTTCAATTGTATATTTTGATGATAAAATGCTTACATCTTTTCATGCTCAATAAGAAGAGACAAGTGCTAAGTAAGCTATAGTAAATCATATTTCCCTGAAAACTGTACAAAGATTTCAAAACATTATAAAAAAAGCATAAACAAAACGTTGCTCTGTTGGTTTTAGAACCCTGACCAGCCAACACTACCACATCGCCTTAACCAATTGTTTAAGTTTGGGGTGGGAGTATTGGTTTGCCTGACCAATAAAGGATGGGTCTGTTTGTGAAATCTGTTTTAATGTTTTTGCAATTCTGTGTAATGACATAACTTAGAAATTTCTTCACACTTAGCAGGCAATCCAAAACAACCAAAACTGTGATTTTCTGCTAGAAATTGTTTGGAATGCACTCCTAATATATTCTTTCATGACAGATCTTAATTTTGGATGGATGGATGGATGAAGTAAATCACCTGGTGAGGTTTCTTTTGTCTGTAGAAGAAGTCACAGTAGATGTATCCCAGCAACCCCTCTGTTTCGTGCACCACAGCCTGGGAGACAATACAAAATGGCATTTGACATTCAAAATGAAGTTATCCTGAGACTTAAGGATGATCTCTCATTTAAAGCCCAGAGGATAATGGGTAATTAAGGTCTAATAATCAAGTAAGCGGAACCCTGATCTCACCAGTTTGCGTACATCTTCACTCCACACCTCTCCCACACTGGGCTGCTCAGCCAGCAGTGACACACCATACAGCTGGGTGAAAACACTGTTCAGACCTTCCATACAGGCTCCCAGTGAGAAATATGGGCTGTACAGACTTGGCTCAATATTAAATCTTCAGAGACAAAACGTAAACATACCATGTTATGAGATGCTATGATTATTCTCTCTGTGGGGAGAGGATTGTACATGAAAAATGAGTAATGACTCATCCTTGTGTTGTTCCAAAACTATATGTCCATCTATCTTCTGTAGAAAATAAAAAAGAAATCCTTAGGGATTGACAGTCTCGGTCACCATTCACTTTCACTGCATCCTTCCTCCATACAATCACAGTAAATGGTGACTGAATGTTTTTTGTTGTTACTTTATGGATCATGACAGCGCCTGGCCACCATTTACTTTTATTGTGTGGAAAACAGCAGAAAAAAACATATAATATTTCTGAATAATATTTTCTTTTGTGTTCTACATAAGAATGCAAGTCATATAGATTTGGAACAGCACAAGGGTGACTTATTGCACACTTCCTCTTTAAAAATCTGATCATTTTTAACATTTTTAATAACTTTTTTAAAAGCTTATACCTTTCAGCACGAATCACACCACTGAAGTATGGATGGTCCCATGGCATTAATTCCTAAAAAGAAGTAGATTCTGACATTTCAAAAGTTAATGTTAATGATTTAATGAGGTACTTGAATTGCTTACTGGATTAATGGGGTTAAGTTTTGCCTTCATTTCCTTCATCATTTCAAAATCCTTTTCTGTCCTAAAGCAAACAGAAATGACCATTGTGCATGATTCTTATATAATTAATCCAACCACCCAAAATCTGGTGCCCCAAATACAGCAGCAAAATAAACTGTAGGAAACAGTGACACCTAACGGCAAAAGTTAAAATTACATTCACTATAATTGGAGTATGATAAGGCTGCAGTTCTACATTTACATTTAGGCATTTGGCAGACGCTTTTATCCAAAGCGACTTACATTGAATTATACTACACATTGATCACTATACATTGAGCATGTGCAATCCCTGGGATCGAACCCATGACCTTGGCGTTGTTAACGCCATGCTCTAACCACTGMGCTACAGGAAAGCTAAAACAAGGTTGCGTCTTTGATAAAACACAAAATAGGCACAATGTATGTTTCTATAACAACACTTTATCTTAATGCAAATGACAAATAATAAGAAGTGAGTTTACCTGTCTGACAGCTTGTCCGTAAGCAGCTTTAGGAAGTTCATGACTGCCTCTGTGGAGACACAAAGCTTGTCACGAACTCACTCAATGATCAGCATGATTATCAGAACTAAATCATAAATATCTGGAAAGAAAGCCTTTTACCTGGGCTTTTGGCCATGGTTCCCTTTAACGCTCTGTGTGCATAGGATTCATAACCAACCAATCGGGCCAGTTTGTCTCTGGAAGCCAGAAGCTCCTCAAGTACGTGCATCACATTGGCATTCGGGTAGAGGAAAATTTTATACGCAACCTCCCTGACCTGAAACAAATGTGTGTAAACCAAAGACTCTTGTTACACCAGCAGTCCGCTGACCCCATTACATCAACTGATAAAATGTGTTTCTTTCCCAATTGGTGTCTTTCATGGGTTCTTTATCATTTAATAGCCAATATAATATGACATAGTGTCTATTAGAATTAAACTATGAATTAGTCCATTTAAAAGTATGTCCTCCATGTTCTTAAAAAGGAGAAATCTTTGACAATACACCTTGTTAAATGTTAAAATGGACTAAAATTGACTATATTTGACTAAAGTGATCTGCTGTACCAGGTCATCAGGCACATCAGCATGCAGGCCTCCAATCTGAAGGTATTTGCCCTCTTTGGTGAAGTGCTGGTGAATGTGTTCAGGAAGAGCTTGCTTTTCTATTCTGTTTGGCATGTGGCAGCCCATGAGAAACTGATTGCTCAGGTCCAATAGCTTAACATTTAGGTTCACAGCCTCTTTCCTCTGTGAAAGACATGAAAAGTCATGCGTAAAGTTTGATGGAGTGGCAAAAGCTTATGAGCGACACACTGACATAATCATTTTAATTCTCCAGTAAATCAAGATAGAGAAGCACAATCAGTGCAGATAATCTGACCTGTTTTTTATCCAGATGTATGCCACTTATCTCAAAGTCAAACATGAAGAGTTCGGCTACTCTTCTGTATCAGTGAATCAAAAAACACACATGAATATTCTGAATTTGCAGCTGAGCCACAAGCATTAATGCGGGTTTGTTTTGCAAGCATGTGGCATTTCTATGTTTGATGTTTTACATAAAATCCTTAATCCACTATTAATAATATGTCGGCTGCCTAGCAAATTAGTTTAGAACTTTAAAAGAGCAAAGAAACAATCTCATGATGACATTGTGTATTTAATTGTCATCACACAAATCTTTGGTGCTTCTTAAAATTGGCTTCATTTCTTTGTTTTCTGTAAGCGATGTGATGCAACAGATATTGCGCTCTGAAAAACAAAGCGTGGTGTGTACCTCGTCTCTGGGTCCAGTTTGGCCATAATCTCTTCATTATCCAAAAGGTCCTTTAAACTCTTACAGAGTTCAACATTTGTATTGAGCCTGCATGCCAAAGACATAAACATTAGCTTCCCCCATGCTGATCTTTTATATTTTAAGAGTGTTGCATATAAACCAGACCCACCTCTCCACCATAGTACCAATCTTTATACAGGTCCTCTCCGCAGCCTCCCGGTATGATGAGTCAGGATGGGCCACTTTGAGAAAATCTGCCTGCACATTTTAAAAGCAGACAGTAAAAATCACACAGCCTAATGCTGAACCATGCCATAAGTCTCTGGATATCAGGGAACTTGTTTACAAGGTCTGCCACTCTGCACAGGCTGTCTGATAGTTTGTCAAAGGTCTCCACGGTTTGGACTCCTGGGGGGCATCGACAGGCTTTCTCCACCAGCTGTTCTGTCTCCTGCAGGGCTCTGTCCTGGATCACCTCAAACCCCTCCACAGAGCTAAGCTCCGGGACAGCAAACAACCCCTGACACAGATAGAGAAAAACAGACCTCTGTTATAAAATATATTGTTGACACTACACAATAAGATTCCATTTGTTAACAATAGTTAACTACCTTAGTTAACATGAAACAGAATTTATTAATCTCTTAATGATACATTTTTGAAATCAAAATTTCTATCTGTTAACATTAGTTAATGCACAATGAACTAACTTGATCAAACAATGAACAACTGGATTTGCATCAACTTAAATTAAACAATACTGTAAACTATATTGTTCATTGTTTATTCATTATTCGGTCTAATGCATCAACTAATGTTAACGAATTGAATCTTACTGTAAAGTGGTACCTACAGAATAACAAATCTGTCACATTATATTTATTGACTGGACATGAAGAGTCAAGCACCAAGAAGAATCCGACAGATGAAGATGCGTACCACATTTTGTTGGAAAAGGTCCGTTCTCCTCTGGACTTTGGCATTAAAAGCAGCTCCTACAGGTGACCAGGTGGTGACCGTCCTGCTGATTCTCAGTGCTGTCCCATGCCTGAGCAAACACACCAGAGGTCTGTACACTGACATTACTGATAAAAAATGATCTATAAACTGTATAGAAACTATACTATGCCCACTCCTCTGTTCACACCCGGCAATACCGACACACTGAGAACGCTGTTGAACGGAACTCAAGTGCAGGTTAAATAAACAAAATGTGTCAAGACAAGAAGCATGTCTTCCCCTTCCAATGACAGCGTGCAAGCAAACTGTGATTTCATAGCAGCACTTTCGACTTCTAAATTTTAGACTAGTGTAAAATATTATTGTAAAACGTTTCAAAATTAATCATCAATATAGATGTGTCATTCACACACCATCACTAAAATATATAAATCATTGAAATGAATTAAAATCCCAAGTGAGAAGTGGAGCGAATCTTTTTGGGTTTTCAAAATAAAAGTTCCAGAATACATTACTGTGCAACAATTACGGTACATAATAATCATAATAAACATAGATCGTATTTTTTAAGATAAAGAAAATATTATGAGGCATATTGTGAGGTGCAATAAAAGGATTAAATAAAGGGAAATCTGTATAATACATCTGTATAATATTGAAAACCAAGCTGAATATGACAAGTGAGTATTTGGAAATTGACTTTAATTAAATCATAACATTTCTGCAATAAACGTGGTCTGTTATATAATCGGAATAGTTGATCATGTCAACATAAATCTTTTGTTGGAAAAAATGATTCATATTTTAAAACTGTGATTTGATAATTAACTAACTATATGATGATTTATATCTTTATATATATATGTGATTTTTAACTAACCATAGGATGATTTATAATGTTATATATCTGTGTTTTGAGAACTAATGAACTTGTGGATGTTGGGTTGTGTTTTATATGTGTCTTAATGATTAACCGAGCCTTTCTTGTATTAATAGTGCTTTCTAATGTATTAATAGTTTGCAGAAGTTGGGACGGCTGGACAGAGCATGATGTATGATTTTGTTGTAATGGAAAACGGCAGGACAGAACATGATGTATGATTATGTTGAAATGGGTCTCACAGTTTGTTAGGTTTTTAGGAAGAATGTATGAGAATGTATGGAAGGAAGAATGTATGAGAAAGTCTAAGTATAGAGTGTTCCAGCATATATCGTGAGACCTAAAAAAGAGGAACTACATCGGGGGTTCAAGTGGCAGAACTTGCAGAGAGAGATAAGGACGAAAAGGATTTCCTTCAAGTCCCGGCCGAAATGCAACCACTGTTTACTGCTGTGTATAAAAAATTGGGTTGAGGGAAAGGCGAGCAGTTGCGGACTGCCCGAACGTTAGACTCGCATAGCTTTGTGTAATGTGAGGGATAGCTGTGACCCAGACGTCTGTAAAAGAATTATTCAACTGCTTTTGTTAATAAAATCATACTTTATTTGGCAAGCATATATCCTCTCCTACTCTTTTTATTCGACACGCAGAGAACTCAGAGCAAAGAGTTCAACAAATTGGTGACCCCGACGCGGAAAAGGGGGAGAGGGGTGTTGATCCATCGTATCACAGCGGCATCAAAGGCGCGCACCACACTAAAAGGTAAGCAGAAACCTGTTTCATCAAATTCTGCTATTGGCTATTTTAAATCGTTTGATGCCAAGTGAAATGGTAGATCGACATAGCTAAATTTGTGAGAACGGTTGAATAATTCTTTAAATACGCACTGCTTTTAATGTTATATTTTTAATACAAGAGTTTATGAGAAAAGAGAGAAGAGAAAAAGTGAAGAAGTGAATAGAGTTGTGGTGAGACAGTGAGGTCTCACAGGGCTGTAGGTTGGAGGACCAGCATCACTGATGAGTGATCAAAGAGGGCTCAAAGAGGGCAAAGAGGGTCTCTATAGTGGCAAACGCAGCTGAATAAAAAGCAATTGCTGTATTGTATAATCTATAATATATGTGAATCGTGAAATACATATTTAGAGAAGGTACCCAGGATATTGAAGAATAATAATACTAATAAAAACACTAATAAAAAACAATTTAATTGTTATTAATAAATAAATAATAATGGAAGGAGAATTTGAGAGAGAGTGTGAAGAATACGGGGGTTGCCCACGCGTCGGTTTAAAAATGCAGTGGGAGGAAGTTGTGGGTCAGGTAGTAGCAGGAACAGAGAGGAAAAAGAGAAGGAAATTGAAGAAGAAGTTAGAGAAAACGTATAAGACAATGAAATGTGCAAATGGGTGGGGTGATAATACTAGGGTACATTTGCCTAGAGTTTTGAGAAACAAGGAGCAGGAATCTTACATACATATGAGAGCACATGGAGAAAAGGGACCGCAAGGTTGTTGTGGTGGGAGAAAATGGAAGAGAGAGGAAAGGAGAATGACTAAGGGGTTTCAATTGTGGCATAGTTTGGCTTTAGCGGCGACCGCAGTCGAAAACCTCGACTGCGACGCAGAGCAGAAAAAGGGAAGTGCACTGCTAGGGAGTCAGGGAGTGAGTGAAAAGAAAAAGGAAGTGAAGTCAGGCAGTGTGGAGGGGGTGTATCCTCTGATAAGGGGAGGACGACAGCCATCTGCACCTCCTGTTTCTTCCCCTCCCTACCAAATGCCTCAGTATGAAATTTCAGGGACAGTGAATGTAGATGTTAAAGAAGGGCAAGTGAGAGATATGGATTTAGTAAATAGGGCAGATCAGAATAGGAGGAGTAGGGAAAGTAGTAGCTCAAGAGGAACAAATGAGGAAGATACACAGGACCATAGTGGACGTAACTATAAAGGGAGACAATTCCAGGGAAGGGAGATAACAGGGGTAGGTGGTCCAGAGAAGCTAGCACAGGAAGTGGAACGGCGAGAGAGGGCAGAGAAGCAAAGAGATGATGATGAGGCAGAAGAAGCTGAATGGGTGGAAGATCAGTTACAGGAAGCACAGGAAGCAGTGGAGATAGTAAAAAAATATTTTAAGGATAAAAGGGAAGGCAATTTGAAGGAATACGGAGATAGGTCAAGGAAGGATGATGAAGATAGTGATGAAGAGGGGAACAGGCTCGTGCAGATAGAGATAGACAGACTGCAAAGGGAGTATGATCAAGTGGAGGAGGAGATCAAGAATGTCAGTGCACAGATGGGGAATGTGACCATGGAGGGACCAGCCTCCAAAACTAGACAGAGAATGAGGAGTACAAGGGGAATGAACATGCCCCTAGTGGTCAGGAATAATCAGGACGAATATCAGCCATGGTCTTTTGCTGACATGTATACAGTCTTGGGTAAATTGCCACATATTACTGAGGGGGGAGGCAAATGGCTGACCAAAGTAATGGCTCTTACACAGGGCTATAGATTGGCATTAGGAGACATAAGGGCTCTCCTGGGACAAGTAATCTGCCCAGGAGACTTGAGACAGATAGAGTTAGATGCACGAACGTCTCAATTTTCATCCTCCACTCCTTGGGGCAATGTGTCAACCACATGGGGGGGAATAGTTAGACAGAGGTTCCCAGCTCCTCCGGGGGCCATACACAACATTAAATATACACCAAAAACAGATGAGACTCCGGCAGCGTACCTGATGAGATGTAAAGAAGAGTGGGAGGC
>JAZGTI010009184.1:0-19169 GCA_036877585.1 Botia kubotai | reverse complement strand
TGTGTGTGTGTGTGTGTGTGTGTGTAGGAATGACTCCATGTTGGACACAGAGGGTGAGTTTGATCTGGATGACACCATGGACATGGCCCGACAGGTGGAGGAGTTCCTGCGACAGCCAATGGAAACGCAGTGGAGCGGACAACAGTCATGACCTTTGATCCTGTGATCTCTCATCTCAACTACACAAAGAACTTAATGGTTTCATTCCATGTTTATATGAACAAATGTGAAATGTTTGTCAAGGCTGGTCAGTGATCTGTAACTGCCTCTATGTGTATATCATTTCTCATCAGTTAACAGACAAACCGCAGTAGTGTGTGTACAGTACAGAAAGCATCAATAATCTTGATAAGATTCTTCACGGCATAATCATATTTAGATAGAAGTACACTTTAAATCTTTTAACACAAAAGAGGGTTAGGCTTAGGCTAACGCTAACCCAAAACAACTAAAGGCAAATGAGGCGGTTAGAATTAGGATTTAAGTCTGCTGTCTGTCATTAGCAAATTTAAACAGAATGTGGCTTATGTTTCCCAGCTCATTTTCATTGGGTGAATTATAAATGGTGATCAGTTGATTTGGTACATTTATCAGCTTTATCAGGAATCTGACAGAAGTGAAGCAACTTTCATGTTTGAAATGTAGCTTAAGTCCAGTCAGTGTCCCTTTTTTTCTTTAGCCGTAATTTAATGACATCAGACGTACCTGTAAGTGATGATGTCACTCATATTTTACTTGAGGTCACAAGCTTTAGGTGAGACCAGCTTGTGAGTTCCATAAAATTCCAAATTTTTAGCTTTTTTTTACATGTTTGACACAAATTGTTTTTTTGTACTAAAAGTCATGATTGGTGTAATTCCAAAGTGACATGAGAACTGCAGCGGACAAAGCAAACATACAGTCATATTTTTTAGCTTATTTTACATGTATACTGCACACAGTCATGTTCGGAGTGATGACAGTAGAGGCAGTGAATTTCACTGCCCCCTTGAAAATGAAAAAACAAATCAGTGTACAGGCATATGATTTTCGTCTTGAGAATTACAAACAAACTGTTCATGGACAGTTTTAGTTTGGGATATTTCTTACTGGCTATTTAGCATGATTGGGCCTGTATTTGTGTCATTCTGAATGGAGACTATCTTTGGAAAACATCTATTGTCTCTGTCTGATTTGACCTGGACCATTGGGCCATTTCTTGCTTGTTCCCAATCCAAAAGCATGTCCTCTGAACCCGTCTTACTCTTCCTGTGCCTTCAACAGCTGATATACCAAAGTCTAGTGATAGCCCACAGATTTTCATTGAAGGCAATTAATAACAGACAAATTAACAATATATGAGCTCTACTCAGACCCACACACACACACACACACTGCAGTCTCTGTCCTGCACGTGTGTTTATTAAGTTGGAAAATTTGTACAGGCTTTTGGTTCATGTTTAACCCCCAGTTTCCATATAAAATTCAGATTGTGTGTGTATCTACACATCCTCTGTAACTCCTTTTTGTCTCTGTGTTATGAAATAGCTTTTCTTAAAATCATCAAAAATATAGTTTAATATGACAATCTGAGTAATGCACAATGTTAAAAGTGTTTATACTACGTCAAACACCACCCCTCAAGAAAAAAAGCTCAGGAAAATATGTTGAGATGTCTTTATAATAGCTACACAGACACAGAATTATATATAATATTGTGTATGGAGAAATATATAATATTAACACAAAACTGTCTACAAATATATTATCACAATGCTGTTGCAAAAACGTTGTGCTACAGTTATCTTTATTTGGAGCAACTCAATAGCGTTTTGAATTGAAACTGTATGTGATGGATTGCTTTATTTTCAAGTCTTTCTTTCAAACATTAACAATCTTTTCTACGTGTATTTGTACTAGTGTGGGAGACAATCTCATGTTATATTGACAATCTAACTCTTGTTCTTTGGGATGTTTATTCTTGTCATGTTCATAATTTGATTACATTGGGAGAAGAAATGGAAATAAATGTATAAATTTACAACAGAATTGATATTCTGAAACATACACAATGACTGTTTGGACACGCTGTACAAGTTCAGTTAGATAACAAAGGGAATTTAGTGATCACATTATACCAAAGAAAGGGGGCTAGTAGAAAAAGGATCTATCACCTTTTGAGGATTTCAATATTTTGTATGTGATGGTTATAATCTGATAGTTCCCTTAGCTGTTGAGGCGGTAGAGACTCAAAAATGTATATGAGATTTAATAGGTAGCCAGTGCAGTGAAAATAGACTTGGGCTGATATAACTGTATTTAGATCTTTGATCTACTAAACACTATCTAAAGCTTTTCAATTATCCTGCAATATAAACGGTTCCTTCACAGAATGTTGCGAGTAATCTGTAATGAAACAGAAATCTGGGGTCTCATGTATAAAACATACACAGATTTGATTTTGAATTGTGTTTGCTAAAGCTATGCCAACGTTAAGATTTATAGAAATGGTCTTTGACTTGGAACAGTGCTTAGTGCCACTTATGCTTATGAGCAGAGTTCTGCAGGCATTTTAAAATCTAAGCAGCAATATTGTTTTTTATAACTGAAGCCCTGATCTTAAATAACAGAAACAGCACAAAACCAAAATATTATATAAAGCCATTTATTTTCATTTCTGTAAATATCTCTGGGATAAACACATGGATCTGTGACTATATATATATATATATATATATATATATATATAGTCTACAATGCTGTATTATAACCATTCACCAGGCTGACTTAGAAATGGCTTATTGGGCATTTAAACAGTCAAGTTCCACATGAGAAATGCATGCTGTCCTTTAGATGTGTGCCAACATACAGAATGTTATTTCAATATTTCAGCATTTTCCTTAGGAAAAAAATGATCAACTATGCAAGTTGGTGAGGAAACATATAATAAATCTGCTTGATAGAGTTGACAAGGTTTCTTGTGAAACCTAAGAAATTCTATAAACATCTCGAGTGGATTTTTTACATCTAAAACATTTTTCAATAACTCAGTAACACCAAAACAAAGCGTGTATAACTAATTTTCTTCTTTAACACAAGCTTTTTTAAGGGCTTATTTACATCATTATGTGAATTTATGAACATGCAGGTAATATTGCATGCTGAATTAAGACAACAGGAAGGAAAACCTGCTAAGTTACTAAAAAGATCATTGGTTTTTAATGTGTCCATTTTGAACCCAAGCTCATTTTATATAGCATCTCAGAGTAAGACACTGGTCTAGAGTCAGCTTCCTGTGGTCCATAAAATGGAAATCAGGATGTTTATCAAAAAGAACACCCAGAAGATTGTGAGCAATATCTCTGTGAAGAAACAGTTCAGTATATATACTGTATATATATATACACACACACACACACACACACAGTGCCTTGCAAAAGTATTCAAACCCCTTGAACTTTTCCATATTTTGTCACATTACAACCAACTTAAATGTTTTTTATTGAAATTTTATGTAATAGACCAACACAAAGTAGCACATAATTGTGAAGTGGAATGAAAAGAATACATGGTTTTCAAAAATTGAAGCAAATAAAAATCTGAAAAGTGCTGTGTGCATTTGTATTCAGCCCCCCTGCGTCAATACATTGTAGAGCCACCTTTCACTAAAATTACAGCTGCAAGTTAAATCTTTTGGGGTACGTCTCTACCAGCTTTGCACGTCTAGAGACTGAAATTTTTGCCTATTCTTCTTTGCAAAGTAGCTCAAACTCAACCAGATTGGACGGGGAGCGTCTGTGAACAGCAATGTTCAAGTCTTGCCACAGATGCTCAATGGGATTTAGGTCTGGACTTTGACTGGGACATTCTAACACATGAATATTATTTGATCCAAACCATTCCTTTGTAGCTCTGGCTGTATGTTTAGGGTCATTGTCTTGCTGGAAGGTGAATCTCCTTCCCAGTCTCAAGTCTTTTGCAGCCTCCAACAGGTTTTCTTCCAGGATTGCCCTGTATTTAGCTCCATCCATCTTCCCATAAACTCTGACCAGCTTCCCTGCTGCTACCACCATGTTTCATAGTGGGGATGGTGTGTTCAGGGTGATGAGCAGTGTTACTTTTCCACCACACATAACGCTTTGCATTTAGGCCAGAAAGTTCAACTTTAAACTGCAAATGGGACTTCTTATGTCTTTCTTTCAACAATGGCTTTCTTCTTGCCACTCTTCCATAAAAGCCAGATGTTTGGAGTACACGACTTATAGTTGTCCTGTGGACAGATTCTATCACCTGAGCTGTGGATTTCTGCAGATCCTCCAGAGTGACCATGGGCCTCTTGGCTGCTTCTCTGACCATGTCTTGGTAGGTTTGCAATTGTGGCATACTTGTTCCATTTTTGGATGATGGATTGAACAGTGCTCCTTGAGATGTTCAAAGCTTGGGATATTTTTTTAAAACCTAACCCTGTTTAACAATTCTCCACAACGTTATCCCTGACCTGTCTGGTGAGTTTCTTGGTCTTCATGATGATGTTTGTTCTCTAGTGTTCTCTAACAAACCACTGAGGCCTTCACAGAACAGGTGTATTTATACTGAGACTAAATTACACACAGGTGGACTCTATTAACTAATTACGTGACTTCTGAAGGCAACTGGATTTTATTTAGGGGTATCAGAGTACAGGGGGCTGAATACAAATGCACGCTACACTTTTCATATTTTTATTTGCTTTACGATTAGGTGCTACTTTGTGTTGGTCTATCACATGAAATCTCAATAAAATACATTTAAGTTTGTGGTTGTAAGGTGACAAAATGTGAAAAACTTCAAGGGGTATGAATACTTTTGCAAGGCACTGTATATATATAAAATTGAAAACCAGTAAATGCTGTGTAAGTTGCAATGATTGAAATCTTATTCTCGATTCATCAAATCCAGAAACAATGTGGTTTCAGAGCTCTCAGACTGGGTTTGACGTCCAATACTGGACCCACTAGACCTCTCTGATGTCTTACTGTTCTCCAGAAAACCTTGATCACCCAGCAGGCACTCGTGACTGCGGTGCTGTACCCTAGTCGAGCTGCCAAGAGGAAGGTGAAGGGTACTAGAGGGTGGAGATTGATTACCATCCTCATCTTCACTTAGGAAAATGGAAGCATCTATATTCTGGTTCTGAGTATGAGCCACTCTTGGATTTCTGTGTACTTCACCCAGGCTTGGGGTGGAGTGAAATGCTGGTTCTATGTGCTGGTGGGTATGTGGATATGAGCTGGGGGTGTCTGTGCAGGAATGGGTAAGGGCACTTGAGAACAAATGGGAATAGACCTGGTTTTGTGGAAACAATGCATGCAAAATAGGTTGTGATTGGTTAATACTGGCATGAGCTCCACCTCCAACACAAATGCCCAATGATGAACCCTCAGCTCGGGTGCCCTGTTCCTGTGGAGCTGGATTGACACTGGGAAAAGTGGAGCCAGTATTAAAGGACTGGTGGCTGATGTTGGAGGATATGGTTGTGTGGATGGAGCTCCAGTCATGGGAACAAGTCTGATGGTTAGGGTGAGGGTCACACTGGTGAAAGTGTCCCTGTTTCTCAGTATGCCGAGCAAAATCATATACACCTACAAAAGAAACAATCAAAATATGTTCAAAATTACGGTAGAGATTTTCTACACAGAACCTGTTTTATCCATGGAGCTACAGGGAGTGTGGACATACCACCAGCTCTGCTGTGACTCCATGGTGTGGAGCCCAGGAGACCCTCTGAGACAACATGGTCTTTCTGTTGCTGTATGTGGATGCTGGAACCCAAGATGTATGTTTGAGACGTACTGACAGAGGGGTTTGACCTCATGTGGACTCCATGAGGACATGAAGATGAGGGTGTTGCGTATTGCTGAACAGCTGTGCGTACTTGCAGAAGGTGGAGTATGTGTTGCAGATCTTTTGTTAGAAGTGACACCTCCTCTTTAAGGTTACCCATCTGGTGAAAGAAAGAGGAAAATGTATGTCAATGCAATGTAATGTGAACATGATGCTAACCTTGATGTAGTTCAATAAAATTAAGTACAACTTTGTGCAGCTTGTCAAAACAATTTATAAGTTCTATGTTCGGAGATGACAGATTGTCACCTTTTCGCTGAGCTGAGCGATAGTCCCTCTCACTTCCTTTGTTTCTTGGAGCAGTGTGGCATTCACCTGACCAGATCCTGAATTGAAACAAATCATTTTACATGCAGTTTAGTTTGTTAGATGATAATAATAAATTTGTATATATCACTAAAATATAAAAAAACGTACTCCCTACTGATGCCACTGTACTTGTTTTGGCTCCGTCCTCTACATTAAAATTAAACACATGCCTGTTGTCCTCAATTCCATCTACAACCCTATTAAAACATTGTACAGTCAGTTACAGAAGACACAAATCTGAACAAACGTGTCACAGACTGTAATATTAATTCTAATCAACTTGTATTTAAAACATTAAAGAATCCAAGAAATGAAAACAACTAGTGTAGTGGATTTACACATTGAAAAGTCTTTACATTTACTATATGACTACAGGAATACTACAAGATTCATGGACAGCTGACTGTAATGTATTTATCACTGAGCCTGGAAAGGTTTTTCTACGTTTATGTTTTTTGTCCATTTAGGGTTAGGGTTAGGGTGATGATGAAGTTTGGGTTCCTTGTCACTGTCACCTCTGGGTTGATTAGTTAGTGTTTAAAATTAGTGGCTTTACAGAAACTATTGAACAACACTTGAACTGAATGGAGCTGAATGATAACATCGCTGCTCTCTGTTGCTTCATAGTTGATTTAATTTAGTTTCATTATTAATCGATTTTACTACATTGACATTGTTACGGAACTCTTTTGTTGAGCTGGTTAAAGCTAAATTAAATTAACTGAAATGTCCCTAATCCTAATTGTAACCCTAACCCTACTAAATTAACAAATCAAAAGCTCAATGTGTCTAAAAGTGTTAAGTTAAATTCCAGCAAGACAGTTTAACACTTGCAGCACAAAGCTTATTTTAAGAGGTTTTAAGAGAGTTTAGACTTCCTACTAGTAAACAGCTACTGGCCCAGCACAAAGTAAACACTGCAAGTACACTACAGCTACTGTTAACTTAGGCAGACAAAATGATTCTCCATTAAAAAAAACTATTTGTTACCTTGGACTTAATTCTGGTGGTCCAAAGCAGTTGACAGTGGGAATCAGAAGTCTGGTGGGTTTGTGTTCTGTACCTCCTACTTGCATCCTGGACTCTGTGTGTGTGCTGTGGGTGGATTTAACTGTACATGAGGGTAAATGGGATTGTTTTTGTAGTTTGGTTTGCTGTTTGGGGGAAGGGCTTGGACTCCAACCACTGACAGGTGACTGACAATGTCGCATAGCGTTGAATTGCAATAACTCCTCCCCTAAAAGGTTACCCAAGGACGTACGTCGCACTGGGCTTCTTAAATTGGGCAGAAGATGATTTCTGCATGTTTTGGAAGCAGGTGGGATGTGGAAATACTTGTCTGGGTCATGTCCTTTTTCTACGATGGATGGACGTTTGTTCTCAGCACAGAAAGCTGGACAGTTGTGCTAAAGAGAGAAAAATTACACCAGCAGATGCAGAGTGAATACAGCTTGCTGGACATCAAAGTCTTTTATAATCATATTTATTGTGAATGCACAGTCTATTTCACCTTACAAAATACAAACAGTTCAAAAAGAAGGATTGCAGAATTGTTCATTTTAACATTTCGAAACAATGAATTAAAAGCATCATTAAATCTCATTACTACCTAGTTTAGTTTCTAAATTAAACAAGACAGACTAGACCTGTTTTTTTATACATAATGAACTGAATGGTGAAAAGTGAGCTTATAGTGTATTGTGGAGGACTGTTGAAGAGACCCCAATAATTGTCAAGTTTATGCTATTTAATTGAGTTTGATGTGATATGGTGTCCATAGCTGGGTAACTTCAAACCATCAAACTGATCCAGAGAAGAGCAGTGCTGAAGCTGTAATCATGTATTGATGTGGGACTTATTTTCATGGCACACTTTCATGAGTTAGGGTTAGGGTTAACTGTCCTTGGATGGCCTCCACTGTGACGGCTAAAGGAGGTCCATCCTGGTGCTAGTGAGGTGTGCCTAATAAAGTTGGCAGTGAATGTGTGTGTAAACTCTCAGAATTTTAGTAACTTAACTGAAAGTGCACATGTAGGGGGTTGAAATTATAATGTGTAAATATAGAAACGAAACAAGAAAAAATGACCCCCCCCTTTCAAAAGTTGAATAAGAAACACGGTTATATGGTATTGTTCAATTCAGTCTTGACTCTAATGTATTTGTGGGATAACACTGAAAATGTTATAATTTGTGCCTCCTGTAGAGGGCGCTGAGCGCTTTTACGATGTTGAACTGCGCAGCTCGGGTCAGAGTTCATTAAACATCGCCAGAGCTCGCAGCATGTTCATGTGTTTCTTACTTCTCTACAGACCTTGCACTGTGCGTGTCACTTCGGCCTGAGGCAGGTAACACACACAGGTTGTGCTCAAAACAATTTACAAAGACTGATTTCATGTCAACCTTAATGCGGTTCTGAACTTTGATCATGTTTGTATTGTGTGTGGTCATACCTGGGTCTCACTGCCCTCTCTCAGATTGTATGTGAGGTTTCGGTGGATGTCGGCTGTGAAGATGTTGGCATACTCAGGATAAAGCTGAAGAACATCACTCAAGCCCTTCATACTGATGTACTGCAGGTCACAGTATGTCAGAGCTTTGACATCTGCATTTGTCTTGATCACATGATTCTGACCTGGTAAGTCTGAGCCAATTAGATCTCCTTTTCCTGTAATGATATCAGCACTGGATTAGAGCTATTGCTATTCAACATTTAAATGTGATATCTATGATTATTACACTATAGTAGTTGAAAGACATCCAGGTGCAAAGCATTATCAAGAGTATCTGTTATTGATTTCTACATGAAATAGCTGTGACTCAGTTTGTCACATACAATCACAAACATCATTCTTCTAGCTGTTCTTGGTGGATGAACTTCTGCTCGTGTTGCTGTATTGTAATTTTACATTTACATTTATGCATTTGCCAGACGCTTTTATCCAAAGCGACTTACATTGCATTATACTATACATTGTTTCTGAGTATGTGCAATCCCTGGCATCGAACCCATGACCTTGGCGTTATTAACACCATGCTCTAACCACTGAGCTACAGGAAAGCTGAAATTTCAATGTGTGTGGTGGTTTCTGTGTGTAAACAGTGATTTACAGATACATGCTGATTGTGGATATAAGATTTGGGGCTAGTAGAATCTCAAACTGGCCAATAACTTCCTTTAGTCTGCATGTGCCGTTCAGGAGCAGGTTATACATATTATAGTATATAAAAATTACATAATAAGAGATGGGTGTGGTGAAACAGTGGAACTGTCTTTCAAATATTTGATGTACCTAACCGGACAAACTTTAAATCTAGTGATTAATTCTCAACAGCAGCCGTTAGATCAACTTTACACCTTGTAAACTCCTGTGCAGGAGGAACTGTGTCAGCTGATCCGATTAGTGCTTACAAGACTGAGCAAGTCTTTTCCAGTTTCATGTGCATTAGACAGTAAACAATCTGTGAGTTGTCTGTGATTGGACTGTTGGTGTGAGGCTGTCCTATGTCCCTTTCTTTACACTAGTGTGTATGTCTACAAAAGTCACATGTACCAATTTGACATGCTCATGACATGAGTGGAAAGATTGAATACTTTAATACTTTTGCATAGACAGGGTTGCTAGGTAATTGCACCATGCTAGTGTTTTTTAACATTTATTGCAACACAGTGCCTTTTTTATTTTGTCTTATTGCCTTTCGTAGCATTAATGCCTTAATCACTCTTATTCACTTCAATTGTAAGTAAATTAATTTGTAATGGTGATTTTTGTTTGTTTTACATACTAAAAGGAGCGCTGACGTTATGTGGTATTTCTGTAATTCTGTGGTAAGCAACACAATGTTCAGAGGCAAAGCAATATAAAAACACTATAAAGGTAATTTCAAATTAATTCTAAGTCAAAAGGGAGTGACATATTAAATAAAGTGCAAAAAAACCTTGATAATTTGTTTCATAATAAGTTACAGACCCAGTATAGCCAAGACTGTACTATCCTTAAGAACCTCCAGTGACCCAGAGCAGACAAAGTAGTTGGCCTGCAACGCATCGCCCTGTCTGATGAGGTACTCGCCCGGTGTACAGAAAGAGGTTTTGATGTGAAGGGACAGAGAACGCAGGCAGCCCCGACTAGCGCCATCGAACACGGACAGCTGCAGGATGTCTTTATTCAAGTGCATGGCTATATCTGCCCTCAACTCATCAGGAAAATCATGCAAAAGCTGCAGAAAAACAGATCCTTTATTAATGTTTAAAGTGATTTTTAGTTTTAGCACTTTTCAATTTCAGTGTAAAGCTCTAGAATGTCTAAAATGTATCACATGATGAGTAGAAACCTGCATGACCCTAAACCACATGCATATTTACACTGTAGTTAAATGCCACTGTGCATGTATCTGATGCAGCTGTGACGTGGCTGTGTTCAGTATTAGGGTTAGGGTTAGGGTACCTAAAACCTGTACAAGCAGCATCTTATGCCACAAATGCTGTTTCCAATGGCCATCTATGCCAGTAATTTTCCACAACAGTGTGACTGGACTCACCTCATTAACATCAATTCCGTTGTTAACAGACCAGGTGGTCTGAAAATACTCCAGCATGCGTTGCTTCAGTTGCTGCGGGAGCCGATGAACACGAATGAAGTCCTTCAGATCCTTCATGCGTGTATGATAGAGTGAACGACGCGAGTACATACGCTGAATGATGGCTGTCACGTTCCCAAAAACCACAGCATGCATAAGTGCTGCATTGCAGAGTAACAACCAATCAGCTTGCAGAGTTCATGACATGTTCACCATAAGGGCAATAAACTTGGTTAGCTTCACTTGATATGGGTTTTTTAAAAAGTATCTTAAAAGCTATGGGCATACAATCAGTGAGCACTTTCGGGTCCTATCACTGAATTTAATTGGGTTTAAAGTCTTTAAAGTTCACTACGACATTGCAAAACTTTCATCTTAACTTTAATTTAAACACTATAAATTTTTAGGTACCATTTGGGGTAACAGCCCTCTAACAAACCTCTATTTAACCCTAAAACAGTGATTTTTCAATCCTGCTTCTGGTGACCCACAGCTGTCTTATTTAACACAGCTGATTCAGATCATTATCTTTAGGAGCTAAAAGCAGTGTGCCAGATAAAAGAGACAGAATAGAGACAGAACAGAACATGCAGAGTGGTCGGCCCCCAGGAGCAGGACTGAAAAACAATGATCTAAAAGTCTCAGATGTCCTAATAATGTAGTTAGGGGTAGTTTTCTGAGAAACTGTCAGCGGCTCCTTCAATATCCTATTATAACAGAAGAGTTCATGTGACAAGCTAATTAGGACCTAATTTGAGGAATGGTATTGTACTACCACTACTCAGCAGATATGTAAACAAATGGATATGTAAATAATATAACATCTACTCTAATTGTTCTAGTGAATGTGTGAAAGGTTAGAACAATGTGAAGGTTTTTGATTACCTCCGATCAGCATGGAGCAGACTGAGAAGATCTTCTCTGCATCAGTATTGGCACAAACGTTGCCAAAGCCCACACTGGTCAGACTGCTCAGGGTGAAATACAGAGAGGCAATGTATGCACTGCGAACTGAAGGACCACCAACTGTACTGTTGAGATAGGGCTGATCCAAACGTCTGCCTAACTCATGCAACCAGCCTGAAGAGAGAGAGAGAGAGAGAGAGAGAGACAGAGACAGAGACAGAGAGAGACAGACAGACAGACAGACAGAGAGAGAGATAGACACAGACACAGAGAGAGAGAGCGAGAGAGAGAGACAGAGAGAGAGAGAGAGAGAGAGAGAGAGAGAGAGACAGAGACAGAGACAGAGAGAGAGAGAGCGATTATACACATACCCTAACATCAGTAACATAGGAAACCTCAACAACGCTTTGAACAATCTATAAAAACATGCATAATTTTTTTTTATACAAATAAGAAAAATATCATCCCTTGACATCCCAGTTGGAATCTAGCTAAAAATAATTAATCGGTTCTAGAACCAATTGCACTCTATGGATGTAATGATGGGATCCACTCACCAAATGTTCACCAAATGGAACAAGCACTCAACAGAGACTCTGCAGGCAGAGTTCTGTAAAAATATCCTTTACGTACAATGAAGTACCCCAAATGATGCCTGCAAAGCAGAACTAAGAGTGTACTCACTGATAATTAAAACTCAAAAATGAGCCGTTAAATTCATGCACACCTAAAACGCAGTCATACTGAGACCCACCATCATAAAGCTTTAAACTACCAAGAGCTCAGCCGGCTGCTATCAGAACTGACCCTACACTTCAAAACCTGAGCTGGACCAAATCAAATGATTAAAACACAAGAAGAGAAATATCTAAAACCCTAACAAACCATAAAAAAACACAATTACTGTCTCAACATCATTGTCATGGGAGCTAGAAATCTAGTGCAAAATATATATAGAGAGAGAGAGAGAGAGCTTTGTTAGTACTTATTACTTGCAAGTGTCTAAACACTTCTATATTTTATATGCAGTCCATCATAGACCAAAACCACTGTGGAATTACTGTACATATTTTTAAATACATGTTTTATTGATGTGCGTGTTATTATTGTATATATATATATTATTAGTATACATATGTATTATTAGTGGACATGTATATTATTATTGCACGTGTGTAGGGTTAGGGTTAATAAGCTTGTGTTATATTGTACACGTGAACAAGTGTTATTATACTTGTGTATTTTTCACATTTACATTTAGTCAGACACTTTTATCCAAAGCAACTTACAAATGAGGACAAGGAAGCAACTTCAATCACAATAAGAGGCAACAATGAATAAGTGCTATAGACAGGTCTCAGGTATTTCAACACAGTATGAGAAGGGTGTTTTATTTTTTTCATAAAGAAGTAGAAGTGTCAGTGTGTTAGTAAGTTAGTCAAGGAAGTGAAGATGAAAAAGATGAGTTTCTAGTTGTTTCTTGAAAATGGCTAATGACTCATTCTGATGGAGATCTGGAGTTCATTCCACCAACCGGGCAGAGTGAAAGAGAGAGTCCGGGAAAGTGATTTCTTCCCTTGTTGGGAAGAAATCACTGTAATTATTATTAATAATAATAATATTATTATCATTATATTGATTTCATTATATTGACATTATAATAATTATCATTATTAATATTATTATTATGTTTGTACAGGCAAACATTATTTTAAATTAAAGCATTTTTATGAAGTATTTATTACATATTGTTATTTAGTACGGATATTGAACATGTTTTTTGTACATGTACACATGTATTATTAAACATGTCTGACCAGATCAGTTGTGATCTAGTGGCCTTTATATGAATCATTTCAAATAACTTCACTAGCACACCAGACACTTCCAGCGTGTGTGTGTGTGTGTCTCACCAATGTCCCAGTCTCTGTTAGCATTGGTCTCCATTTCTTTGCGTCCAATGATGTACCAGATACAAGCCATCCAGTGTGCCAGGAGAGCAAAGACGGACATGAGCAATGTCAGGACCATCGCGCTGTACTGAGAGTACCGATCTAACTTCTGCAGCAGTCGTAACAGACGTAGAAGTCGCACAGTCTTCAGCAGGTGCACTAAAGATGTCTTCAAACACAAATTCAAATTCTTATAGATATTCATAAATTATATAGAATTATGTACGTTTCTTTTTCTTTTAGTATTCTTTTTCAACTTGTATTAATTTTCCACTAACAAAAGTGTACTTTTGGTACCGTGGTATTCTGTGCCTTGTATGTTTTATAGAGTACCAAGTATTAGAATGAGTATATTGATCATTCTGTATCAATGTATGTTGCTACTATTCCCATGTAACACCATCATAGGAGTTTTTGTGAGACGCATAAATGACATATTTCACCTTTAAGTTATTAATAAATATTCAGCATTCATCCATGTCAACTTACAACAGTGATGTTAAATGCATAGAGCAGGTCAAAGGGCAGCGCAGCCACTAGATCCACAATGAACCATGTGGTTGCATAATGCAGACAGATGGAGCGCGGGTCATACACCACCTGCCCTGACTGACTCACATAGGTGGTGCGGAAATTAAGAATGATATCTGAAAGGAAGGACAGGAGAACACAGAACACAGTAAAATGTGTTAGATTATATTTTTCTAGGTCTCTGTGCATCAAGACAAGTCAAAGAGTCTCTTTTTAGATCCTAAAGTTTCTGCGGTGTCTCTACAAACTAAAACTCAGGTATTGTCATATTTTTACTATAGCCAATAATACAATCCAACTCACATACATTAAGCATCATGCAAACCTTAAAAGTAAATGTTCTATAAGTTCCAAACTGGGTTCCAAACATTTAATATAATGTAAAAACATTATGGCTCATTTATCCATAATGAAATGTTCACATACTTAAAACCTATAGATTAAAATGTGTTCCCATGACAACTGTTAGGATGGGGCAAGTTGTGTAATTTTGTTTAGGTTAACATTTTAAATATCTTAATAATTACAACTTTTGTTGGCCAAAATATTTTGTACATAACTATTTCTATTGTTGCTGTTTAATTAATTGCTTTGTAATTGCTACTGCTTCTAGGGCTTGTTGTCATAAAACCATTAAAGTAACTGCAGCTGGGTGATGATGCTGGAAATGTTCAATGGTTTTCTTCTACAATTTAAGGAATGTGCCTATGTAACGAAGACGTGGAGACCCATGTGTAGCCGTTCATTAGAGTTGTCAAACAAGCGAGGGTCAAAAAGCCAGCAAACTGTAAGGCGGGGAAATAGCAAAAATCAAAAACGTTATAACAGGCCAAGGCAGGCAGCAATCAATCCAAAAACGTATCCAAAACAGAGTCAAAAGGGCAGGGAGCAAACATTTAGAAAACCAATAACAATCCAACGTAACCAGGTAAACAAGAGGGAAAAAATGCTCTGAAATGCATGCAAAAGCAATACAAGTCATCGCAATGAGTTAATGACGGTCCGGGGTTTGAATAGATCCCCCGCTAACAAGGATCAGGTGGCAAACAGGAAGTAATCATTAAAAGGAATGTAGGCACATGGGAGTTGTAGTTCGAATTGGTTTTAGTACTCTGGCGAGGGCTCCCTCTGGTGGCGCGGAGGAGGCGGAGCAGTGGCCTCTATGACATTTTTGGACTTTGAAATATTCAGTGGAGTAAAATGTTCTGCCCTACTCTTGTTTGAGAGGAGGTGGAGCTTCTGTGTTATGTGCAGACTGCTACAAGGTGACCTACATGCTCTACTTTACACACGGGTGCTTTTCTTGTAAACTCACCCAGAATAAAAAGCATTTCCACAGCAATGTCACTGACTATCGAACCCTTGACTGCCGTCTCCAGATCGTTGTATGATGTGAAACACACATTAAATGGAACAGTCACTGCAACATAGAATGTAGCCAACAATATCATCCAATCCCACAATGCCTTGGACACACTGTAATGCAGCAGGATGAATCGAGACTTCTGGACAGCTGCCACTTTGTACTCAGGCAGGGAGGGTTTCTCAAACATGTCCTGAAGAGAAACACAGATCATAATTCTGTACTGTCATATATTTATGTCATGCGTGGTTAATTCATGTTATATTCATGAACATTTTTATAGATATAAAGGACAGTTCATCCAATCACATTTTCTAAAGCCTTATTCTGAACATGGGAAAAACAAAGGACAAACATATATAAAAATACATATAAACAAATAATAAAGCATGTTTCTTTAATTTCACTTGTACATTAGGGTCAGGGGTCTTGCTCATGTTCTTTGGTCCTGATTAGTTTCAGTAAATCATGCAGCTTCTAATCCATCATGCTTTCATCTGCCACAGTGTTCATCAAGATTAAAGAACAAACCCATAATGCCGCTGAACACACATCAGATCCTTGTTGTCCTCTAAACAGTTGTTTTGAGGACAATGTCCTCTGCAATATTATGACCGTAGTTTGGATAATATTATTTAAATAGAGTAAATATAGTCAATGATCGAATAACTTTAGAATGATAATGACTTTAAGCCAAATGAAGTTTAAAATGTAATGATTCTTTAATGATTTAATGTAAACTGTGTGCGGCACTGTCAAAAACAGAATTCAATAGGAAACAGCCCTGACCTGCAGTTTCTCATTGCTGGCCAAGTATGGTGACCCATATCCAGAATTATCCACCTTAATGGTTTCCTGCCTGCACTGGGTATCGAATTCTGTTAATTCTGTTAAGTCTGATAAATAGCTTTCCTGTAGCTCAGTGGTTAGCGCACGGTGTTAACAACGCCAAGGTCATGGGTTCGATCCCAGGGATTGCACATACTCAATGTATAGTGATCAATGTGTAGTATAATGCAATGTAAGTCGCTTTGGATAAAAGCGTCTGCCAAATGCCTAAATGTAAAGTCTGACTCCTATAGAGCAACTGATTTGTCAGGCCATAATTTGGTAATACTTAAACAATCTATTTGATACCTTTTGTGAGGTTTAGAAAGAGTTGTTGTTTGATCAATATTAAACAAGATTTATAGGATAAATGTTTAATGCATTTTGATTTGTTTCTTTTAACTGAAACTTTTATCCAAAGCGAATTACAAATGAAAAAAACTACAATAATTTATCCTAAGGGTAACATTTGTTTTTTCAGTAATTTTAATACTAATTTTAAGTAAAATTAGTGAGAAAAAGAGGAAAGTTGTTTTATACAAGTAAATATAAATATATTAAATATATACAGCATTCAGTCAAGGACTCACAAATATTTAATCTGAACATACACTTTTAATAACCAAAATTCAGGAGACCAGGAGAACACAAACCACTATTATCAAAAGCAACATTTGGGTTTTAGGCGTTTCTTGAAAAGAGACTCAGCTGTTTGAATGGGGAGATCATTACACCAGTGATGACATTACCAGTGAAAGTTTTGGAAAGAGATTTTGTGGCTCGCTGTGATGTCACAGGCGGCTGCCAGTAGATGTTCTGTATGCAAACATCAGTGTCTTACAACTGATCGAAAGAGATCAAAAGAGATCAAAAGAGGTGGAATGTGCCAGTCGTGCTGCTGCATGCTGTATGAAGGTTTGATT
Organism: Botia kubotai; assembly: GCA_036877585.1. NCBI lineage: Eukaryota > Metazoa > Chordata > Actinopteri > Cypriniformes > Botiidae > Botia > Botia kubotai. Next base: position 1,917 of record JAZGTI010009184.1, on the reverse strand, counting down.
GTTGGAGGTCTAGAACGGATTAACTGATATTACAGGGATAAAATGTTTTATTTCTGCTTCACTCTAGCTCAACATCTCATACTAACATACTAAGATATACATATACAGATGCAATCATACACATTTAAGACACAAAATGACAAAATATTAAATTTTGACAATATATGAGTCTGTGTTCTCGGGTATAAGAATAAAGTGTATTTTAGAGTAAATACTGTGTTTTGTTTAATGTAAAACAAACTTTAATGATCTCTTTTGTATCTCTTCCTCTTCTAGCATTATTTCTCTGATCATTTCTCTGAATTATTTTAGCACTTGTTATTTTATTACCTCACTGTTGATAATTATCATAAGTATACTTTTCAAAATGAGGTGATCTTTTCCAGTAACATTTTAGGCGTTAGGCTGGCTGAAAGTTTCTTTACCTCCTAAGATATACACCTTTACATGCACCTATTATTATGTGGATTCTGGTATATTCTGTCTTTTATTTGGTGACGGAGTCTACTGAACAGTTTCATTTTTTTAGAAAGTTGTTTGGATAGGTGGGGATGCATGTATTGAGCTCAGAAGAATGTGTAGAGGGAAACATGTCAGAATAAAGACAAAAATAATTATACAAATAATGACTGACAGAAGTGTGACATGTTTTCAGGTGTAGAAAAAGCAACATTCATGGGCTAGTTTGAAATTTTTAAAATATCTTATCAAAACAATTCACATGTCAGGTCTTATAAATACCTCACAAAACTAAAGTTTAAGTAACTTATGACAGTGTAGGGTGGGGTTCTAAATTAGTTTTGGTAAACTTTCTCCAAAACTAATTTATAATTAGTTGTAATTAGGATAATATGTTTTTTAATGCTTTGTTGATGGTTTATTGGGAGGGGGAGTAACAATGTCACAAATGCCTCCCCTGACAATTCTCCCCTCTGACGCTGGATGTTATTTAAATGAATTTATATCCTGGACTACATTTCCCAGAATCTACCTGGACTGATCACATGCACACCTGGTAGCCATTTCATAGACTAAAGTCCTGAGCATGCTAGCTTCTGTGAGAAGTCTTGTTTTACCACTGCCTACGATTCTGAGCTTTTATTCTTCTGTTTGTCTTGCCAGCTATCGACCTTGTTCAGATTATTGTTTCTGTCTACCCTTGCCTGCCTTCTGACCTTTTATTCTTCTGTTTGTCTTGCCAGCTATCGACCTTGTTCAGATTATTGTTTCTGTCTACCCTTGCCTGCCTTCTGACCTTTTATTTCTCTGTTTGTCTTGCCAGCTATCGACCTTGTTCAGATTATTGTTTCTGTCTACCCTTGCCTGCCTTCTGACCTGTGCCTTGTTTGTTTGGATTAGCTGCCATCACTGACTACCTGCCTGTTGTGACCACAATTATTGCCTTGCCTACATTGCTGCTGTTTATCTGTTTATTTCGACCCACACCTGCCTGTACTCTGATTTGGTCTCAGTTTAATAAACCATACATGGATCTTAACCCTTGCGCCTCTGAGCCGTTGTGTCAGAATGGCAGTAAATGCAGGGTTTTCCTGGAATTTTACAAAATAAGTGAAGATATTTAATTATTTTTTTATTTAGTTATTAAATTAGTAAAGAATGAAATTAATTCTTATTTCAGATAAAAGGCGCATGTAATCAAAGTCAAAGTGTGACATGATACAGCTATTCATGTCAAGTCTTCTGGGGTTTTTACTTTAAAAGTCTGCCCAAACTTGAAAAGGCTTGACCAACTGCAGGTTAGGATGGATCAACTCAGACAACAACTTTCTTGATTTCCTTTTTTCTTTGTTTACTTTGTCAGTAATCCATTCAGATGCCAGACAGTCATATAGGTAAGTTGAAAGTCAGGTTGAAAACCTTTACAATGCAAAAGACAAACATGGATTACTTTGGTTA